>JALIZF010001212.1:0-172500 GCA_029948255.1 Telmatactis stephensoni
GTCTGGTTTGATTTCCCAGTCACTCTCTCGCATACCGATTGAACATGTATTGAAGTGATATCCCTAGATAGAGGCCATAAAACAAACAATCAATGATGCCATGGCTAGTGAAGAGCACTGTCAAAGATTTATGGTTTATTGGACATTCAAATTGTCTGGTTTAATTTCCCAGTGGTTCCAGCACATACTGATTGGACTCATATTGACATGATACTCCTACATGTGGCTATAGTCACCAGAATGCAATACAACCAATGATGGCTAATATGGCAGACTTGGAGAACACACATGATGATCGATCATGAATTACAGTGAGGACAAAACATTATTCCATGGTATAGGACCCACTTTAACAATATTGACCTTTGACGATGTGATGACACAGGATGGAGGCCAGAATGCATTTATTTATTGATGGGCTATTACATGTAGTGGAAAACATAATTATTTGAAGAGAAGACTTTTTTTTGCTTGAATTCCATGCACATGAACACTGGCTTATTCTGCTCTGTGCTTGATTGTTGATACTAATTTTTACAGATGCACTGTTAGTTGATCAACAGACTATTTGTTGTGGCATATTATGGCCAACTGATCAGTTGAAGAGATCAATATTGAAGTTATGTTTATGGGTTTTAGATTGTTTATGGTCTCCATAGCAATGGTGTTTTATCACTGCAAATTACAGTGAATAATAGTCTTGTGGGTTTACCAATACTTTATTATCAAGCAAAGCTTTATGGCACATTGTCCATTTGTCTTGGTTATCTGAGCTAGTAACCAATGTGTGGAGTGAGAGTAAACTTTAAAAGTAAAATAAACAAAATAAATGGCTTAGTATTTAGTTATTATAAATAATTTAGCCATGAATAAATTAGTACATAAATTAAATTGGGTACTACATTAAATAGTTATTTAGTACTAGATTAGATAACCTTGACAAATGGGTGACATGTGTTTGAGTTCTGTTTGGTAATAAAGTATTGGTAAGTTACCCCATTAAGACCATGCATGTATTGTCATGCTCGTTGCAAAGCACATTGATTATGAATGGACTGAATGGTGATTTGATTGAATGGTGTCATTCATGGTGAAGTCAAGGTACTGTAATGACATGAACAGAAAACTTGTTTGAATGTATAAAACTTGTCATGGTTTACATGTACTTTGGTATACATGTTTATGGAAGGTGAAAGTGCACAATGCATTCAATCGGGCATGAAAATTGTTTGGCATTTGTTTATGTTGGATGATATGAACAGGAAATTTGCTTGAGAATGTAAAACTGGTAATGGTTTTCTTTGGTATACATGATGCTTATGAAGATTGAATAGTTAAATAAATGCACTCTGGAAATTGCCTGAGGATGGTGAAATCTGTTGTATGTAATCTGCTAACCAGTATGATCACAACTAGAAATGTGCGTGGTTGATGTGGAGAGTTTTATGTTTATGCCTGCTTGATATGAACAGGAAATGTTTGAATGACATGCAAATGCTTTGTTTTACTAATTAGTAATTGGTGTTTATATGGTGATCCTTGGTTGAACGTGCAAAATGCACTTTCTGTAAGTTATGGAAAGTATCTGATGTCGACCTTCTCTGATAAGTGGAAACATCTTCTTTCAACATACTAATAACATAACACACTTCTTGTTGGCAAGATGACATGATTACAAAATGGTTTCCTGGTATTGAAGACTAACTGGTATGGACAAGATTAAATCTCTTTGACTTGTGCAATGGCAGTACACTTACATGCTTACATGATTGTATATACTCCCCCAACGTATAGATGTACGATATTGGTAGAACATGACTGGAATATTTTGCGGTGCACACCCAGTCCATGGTATTCATCAGGAAATCAGTGGTATTAAGGACTGTCAACTGGTACACACTCAACAAACATGGCATTGTGAAAGGACCTTTTAAGAAATTCAGTCTACACCATGACCAGGAAATGAATGGTATTAGGATCAATATTGGCAGTACACACCCAACTCGCATAGTATTTCCATAGGATGGTTTTTAGAAATGTAGCCTACACCATGAGCAGGAAATCAATGGTATTTGGATCTATATTGGCACTACACACCCAACTATAGGATGGTTTTTAGAAATCTAGTCTACACCATGACCAAGAAATCAATGGTATTGGGATCGCTTTTGGCAGTATACAGACTCCACTCACATGGTATAGTCCATAGGATGTTTTTATCAAAAACTCCAGTTTACAACATGACCAGGAAATAAATGGTATTAGGATTAATATCGCCAGTACACACCCAACTCACATAGTATTGTCCATAGGATGGTTTTTAGAAATGTAGCCTACACCCATGACCAGGAAATCAATGGTATATTGATCTATATTGGCAGTACACACCCAACTATATGGTTTTTGGAAATCTAGTCTACACCATGACCAGCAAATCAATGGTATTGGGATCAATATTGGCAGTATACAGACCCAATTCACATGGTATAGTCCATAGGATGTTGTTTTTAAAAAATCCAGTTTACAGCATGACCAGGAAATAAATGGTAATATGGTTGTATGCTACTATGCCCAAAGACCCCTGGCTTTCTCATCAGGAGATCAGATGGTAAAGAATCCCAAAAGAAATGGAACAAAATAACACAGTAAAATGGGAAGATCTAGTAAGTTTAAGAGGATAAAGAGATAAAAGGCAGTCCACTCAAGATCTCAGCTACGTTTAAAAATACCAAACAGACAACACATGATCTCATCTGAGTATATAATATGCCTACAGCCTAATACATGTAAATGCCAAGGCAAATAACATCAAAGAGATCAAACAATGGAATAGTGGTAGTAATAGAAATCCCTGGATTGCTGAACCATTAGGAAAGACTACTAACAACAATACAGACAGATCCAATCATGGCACATAAATAACGTGGAGGAGACTTGGCTGTAAGTGGTATATCTACTGACCAGTATATAGCACTCAGTATTCATGCGTGTAAATAAATGTGTCCAACAATGGGTAAGCAAAGGAAAATGGCAACCAACTGGATGGACTTCAGAACTAGACTGGTACAATGTAAATGAAACTGGGGTGTCGATTTCACTGTTGTATTCACTGGTAATGGTAGTCATCTGACATTGTAATATGGAGTGGAAATGGGACTGTTGTGTTATGGCTGTTCGACCACATACAATTTGTAATATGGGTGGAAAATGCTAACTGACTTGACAAAGGGAATTATTGATATCTTGGAGTACAATGGGAATTGGAACTAGTGATGCAGTCCAAGTTGTTCACTGGTAATTGTATTTACCCCTGACCATGTTATATGGATGGAAATGATAGCTCAAAAATGGAACTAGTGATTGAACTTGTAATGGCAATTGTCTGATGTACAATGGATGGGTTATGGTGGCTGACTCGACAGAGAATGATGACACTTCCATCTATAGCACACTGGAAAATGGAACTGGTAAGCAGCATATTATTTCCTGGAAATTGTATTTGTCCAACAATGGCCAACATGGATGGCGAATAGTGAAGTCTTATTTGCTGGTCTTTGCTGAACAGTTGTATACTACGGATGGGGAAATAGCACTTGCCTAGATGGAGATGAAGGACACCTTGATAGCAGACTTGGAAAATAATGGTCATCATCAAGTCAAGTCTCCTTGTGAATATGAGGCGATGGCCAGCCAGGATGGTCTGTACAGCATAGAGGCCTTGATCTCATCTACTAGCTACAATTACAAGCCAGTCTCACGCCAAATTTGGTCCACATGTCGGCCTCTGTCCACAAGCAGAAGCCAGACCCTGCTGAGGTTCCAACAGAACCAAGTTGTGCATAGTGATGAACTTGTGCACAGTGACGCAGTATGACAGGCACAATGCACTGCCAGATGTAGTCTTCTGCAATGTATATTTTATATTTAGTCAATCCATCCCTATTACCATATTGTGGACATGGTAAATCACAGTTACAGTCACTTCTGATGGTATTTGTCTGGCCAATGTCATGGATAGAAAATGGTAACTGACAAGATAGTGAAGACTGGAAAATGGAGTGCCACTGGTAATGGCATTTTGTCTCTGACCATGTAATATGGATGGCAAATGGTAACTCACTGGAACTGGTAAAGCACCCAGAGGTATTACTGGTAGTGGTATATGTATGACATGGCAACTGACTGGACAGAGAATGATATTACTTTGAAATTATTTTGGAGGACTAGGACAGATAACTAGAAATATCCCTGAATACAAATTCTAACCACTAACCCTAATGTCCCCTAACCACTAACCCTAAGCCTAACCACTAAACCTAACCACTAACCATAAGTCTAAGCCTAGTCTGTATTTACGGATATTTGTAGAGTCGGTGCCAGTCCTCTCAAAACCAAATTTTGAAGTACTTGATTTAGTCAACACTCAGAGAATGACACTTCATTGGCAGTCTGGAAAATGGAACTGATAAACACCTGTATCACTGATGTCCACTGGTAATGGTACCTATGTATCCAACTGTAATATGGATAGAAAATAGAGACTGGTGAGAAATGACAAATGGCGAGTGGTGGTAAACGTTGCGATGTTCATTGGTAATGGCATTTAGCCAATGTAAATATGGTTGGAAATGAAGACTGGCACTTCAATGGCAGACTGAAAACTTGAACTTGGTACTTGTCTAACTATGTACTTGTCTAACTATGTAGATGGAAATAATGACTGGACAGAGAATAATAAATGGTATTTCAACGGCAGACTGGAAAAAGAAACTAGCAAGCTTCTTCACTGGTAATGGAATTCATCCAACAATGGTTAAATGGATAGGAATGGCAACTGACTGAACACGGAATGGTGATTGATACTACAATTTATAGCAGACTGGAAAAAGGCACTGGTGCTCAGTGGTAATGGCATTTTGTCTCACCATGCAATATGGATGGTAAATAACCCCCGAGTAGACAGAGAATTGTGAATGACACTTCAATGGTAGACTGAAAATCAAACTTGTAAGCAATGGTGGTGTTTTTTTCCAATGTGTGTGATGTGTATGGAGAATGGCAACTGACTAGACTGGGACTGGTAGGCACTGTTATGTTCACTGGTCATGGTATTTGTTCAACAAAAGCTAAATGGATGGGAAATGGCAACCAAAAACTAAACAGGGAATGTAAATGGAACTTGTAAGCACTTGTTGCATGGTGTCATAACAACTGGCAATGTTTGTCTGGGAATTTAATATGAATGGAAAACAGCACTGGCAGTATTGACTGGTAATGGTACATTTGTACTTGTGGCCAATGAGACATGGAATAGAAAATAGCAAATGACTGGATAGGGGTTGGAGACTGGAAAATCAGAACTGGTGAAGCAATCGTTCATATTTACTGGTAATGGTGGTTTGTCCAACAACATGTAAATATAGATGGGAAATAGCAACTGCCTGGACAGAGCATGATGAATAACACTTCAAAAGCAGACTGGAAAATGGAACTGGTAAAGCACTCTTATTTTCATATTTACTGGTATGTCTGGTATTGTATTATATAAGGGAAATTGCCAGGAAATGATGAAGCTTTCATGTGAGACACTGGAAAACTGAGATGAAGATGGCAATTTACTAGCAATGGCACTTTTCCAATTTTTTGGTATCATGGTAGGAAAGGACCCCTGTATAATGTGAATCTGATGACAATTTAAGGACACTATAGCAGTACAGTCTCTCACCTGATAATGGGTACCAATAACTCGATCTACATGGTATTTCACTCATTCTACATGGTGAGGATGGAAATGGCCAAGTACTCTCTGGAATTCACTTGAAAAAGTATTTGTGGGAGACAGTGGTATGGGATGGTACTGTAACTGAGTGGACAATACTTTGATGCCAATGACTGGAAAATGGTATAGCACTCTGTGATATTCATTGGAAATGGTATTTGCTTGATACTATGGAATGGAATAGAAGCAAATCCTATGGGCAGTGGACTATGATCCAGACTTGTGATATATAGATGGAATAGCATTCCAGTAGACAGGAACATGTTATATTGACACCATTGTTCTGGGACTAATGTGCAATATCAGAAGGAAGCTTTTACTGGACTGTAACATATTACACTGCAAATTCTCATTCCTTAAATCCCCAGAGGTAGCACCATAGCATTTTTGGGGGGGGGGGGTACATGTTCCCCGTTTTTCCACACAGTGGTTTTTTAGGGGTTTTCATGTCCAGCTATGGTGTGAAAGCTGTACTTGGATTGCAGAACATGGTATTGGTGGTACTGCACTTCTTAGAAGAATATGGCTCCATATTTTAAATTGTACACCGATCGATGTATCTTCTATAGCATGGATGTTGAGGGATACTTGGCTGGCACAGTATGGTATAAGACAGTTTATAATAACGTTACTCCACAGCAATGCCATGATGTACTTGGCCCATTGTTGTATCAAAAATAATATCTTTTAAGATTTCATGGTTGATAAGGTTTACATGCTTGGTGCCTTGGAATGGATGGAACATTCACCATAACGATAGACTGATGGAGTTGACATCTAGAGAAAATGACACCAAATGGTTTTGAACAGGAATTGATGGTACTTGACTGGTACACGACACCAAATTTATTGCTCAGTAGACATTGTATGGTACTATGACGAGTTGCAGGTAAAAATGGAAAGTATAATGGTTATACCTTCAGTAATTCTTAATTTTGTTTAAGTATGCATAGACTTTATGACCTCACACAGTCTAGCAATGGAAGTATTGTAGACAGTACACAATAAGTTAGGGATTATTATATCCCATTTCTAAGCTCATGTATGTATGGCTGTCCTTCGTTATCGAAGACGACAGTCTTGATAGAGAGGCACCTTAAGCTCATAATTGCTTCAAAACACAACTTGTTGTTACTGTGAACAACATTGAGTGGAAAGGGATGGCTATAAGGGGAGGTTGGAGGCCATTCATTTTATTGAGCAAATGAGGCACACTGCAAACATTTACTTGTAGTATTCAGGATGAAGGTCCACAAGGACTAAGAATGTTTCAGACTATGTAAGAAGTTGGATATTCCTTTGCCGGTTTCTTAGACCTTTGGATACCAGAAGGTATACACCAATGATTAATCGAGACAGAGGTTACAAATAGATTTTTACAGCAACCGCCTTGGTGATATCGAATATATATTGGTGAGATACACAGAGGTACCTTGACCATTGGTAAATCAAAATTCATTTGGCAGGAAATTTGACACTTGCAGTATGGCGCAGCCTGTTTCCTCATCACCGAGGCAAGCTACAATACCAATCCACACATAACATCCAGTTGGTGTAAGAGAGCACACTCGACTTCTATCTTGTGTAGTGGTTTTGAGGACTGGGTGCAATTCCCAGACTGGATTGTGTTGGATGTTCATTGTACAAGTCTCAAAAAGTGACATTGAACATACAAAATGCGCGAAAAATGTTTAGAATAAGCATTTAAAACTTTAAGAATTCAAAGAAGGGATGTTATTTGGTAGAAATCCGAAGAAATCCTAATTTTTCCATTGATATATAAACTTGGCTTTAATGTACGTTTCACATAAAAAGATTCGGGTTTTTTTCAGACGAAACCAAAGTTGAAGAAAAGAACTGATAGAATGCAAAGCGAGTGTACCAAGCTAACAATTAAAATCACCTATTAAAATATCATTTATTCTTTACCTTACCTCGTGAAATTTATCATTTACACTCGAGTCATTTCATGTTGTCTGATCCGCCATTTTGATTCTAACCTGAACAAATGGAGTTCCTGTGTTTTTGGCGCCAAAGTGTACCACAGGAAACCCGTCGGCAACTTAATAATAATAATAATAATAATAATAATAATAATAATAATTTAATATTTATAACGCGCATATTTCATATGGATATGCTCATATGCGCACGGAACTTCTAGCGGAATAGTTGGATTTTGCCGAATTCACCTTCCCGGAGTTTCCCAGAATTATTTATAATTTGCGCTCGCAAGCGAGGTCAGGGACAAAAATATTAAGAAATGATGGCATTTATCGGGAACTCTTGCATTTAAATGAGAAAAACGTTGATTATGTCATAACAGAAGTGGTAGAAACTTCAGTAGAGAATTTCTTCAAAACCATTCTTATGAACTGATATCGGAGTTTATAGATACAATACTCGTTTTTCAGTGGCGAATTTTTCCAGTGTATCTAAGACTTGCTTTAATAATAATTATTTTAATAATTAATTTAAAAATTATTTTGTCCCCTGACCTCGCTTGTGAGCGCTGAATCGTAATGAATTCTGGGAAAATCCGAGGCGAATATAAAATATAAAGGATATTACCAGAGTTACCAGGTGATCTCGGAACGCGCGCAATGCATGATTTCCTCTTCAAGAAAAGAAGACGCCGCTTGCTTGGTTAACAATATTTTTGGGATGGCCATTTTGAAAATGTGTCGAGAAAAATCGGAAAAGTTTGGTAAACTATTTGCTTTTACAAATGAGTCACAAAAACTGAAGAAGCTGAGAATCCGAAGCCTTGTGCTAACTAACAGCTGTCCAAGTGGGAATATAACTTGACATTTCTCTGGTAAAATATGGTCTGAGAGCAAGCAGGTGTCTGCGTCGATAAAACCTGGCATCGAAAGGAAAGTAACTTACTTGTAATCTCTAAATATTGTTGTTGCTTTCGTTAATCAACTTGTATTATTGTATTGCTGGCATTTTGCTATTAAATATGTTTTTGTGTATATTACTCTAACTTGTTTTGACTTGTGTTTTAGCGAGAATATTTTTTGTGAAGATGCACATAAACAGCGTCTTGATTCCATATGCACCTCTTGCACCATTCCAAGTTCCAATGTTTTTAAAATTAAAATATTCCTCTCCAGCAGATTTTTCTGTTTTTTATAGCACGGATGTCCTTGAAACTGCTTTGGAAGTCTCGATAATTTTACCCTTGGTTCACAGGTTTTACAATTTTCATTTTTTATGTGAAAAATGCAAAAAAGGACAAAGAACTGAATGATGTCTGACTGCTTTGGGAAATGCATGCAATGCATTCCCCTTTCCTCCTCTAAATTGCCTTTATAAAATGCAACCAAACCATCCAAAAACCACAAAGAATGCAATAGAACTGCTAAAATACAGGTAAAAGATATGAGTTATTTTATTTTCGATAAATTTCTATACATCGACCAAAGATTGGGCTACCTGTTTAGTATCTAAAGACCCACCTCCCCCACCCCCCACCCCCTCCCCCCCCCCCCCACCCCCACACACACACCGGGGACTTTCATGACCCAATTAAAGATTGTTTGAAGTGCCAGATGACCAAATGTAAATACTTTATTGACAGGCATATAGGACATTCCAGATATCATGGCATTAATGTTTATTCGGAAAATATTTATCACACTCACGAACACTTTTACTGAGAGAGAAACCGTCCAATATTCGCGCAAACAGTGAAACCCCCACGTATATGAAAAATAAACGGCAAAGGATATACTAAACGAGGGCAGAGGCGGAACGGAAAGGCGTTGAATTTTACAAAAGACAGACTTTAAAGCAGAAATCGTCAAAAATACGAGCGGGTCATATTTTGGACCCCAAGCAACTCGTTAACGACATGGCTTTTAGCATCAAATATTAAACAATCCAGCGCCATCGTGCCGGAGCAATGAGCACCTATTGTTTTCTATTTCTAAACGTCCTAAACCTAGGTTTCCTACTTCATTCGGAACGGCTTCGTCAATACTATATGTTGATCGAAAATTGATCAAACGTTTCCCTTACAGATATATTTATGAACTAAGCTGAACAATTAATTTGGTCTAAAGAGATATATTTTATAACCACAAAGCCTATATTTGATTAATAATCGACTCAAACATGCACCCTCGGACGTGCGCACGAACTTCGCATATCTTTTTGACACTTCGATCGGCTCTATTCGGAGATTTCCGAATTACACGCGCACGCATGAATCCCATGCCCCATGGCATAGTGTGTTACTGGCATAAAGCCAGTAACCACAAAAATTAGATCTAAAATGAGGTTTAGGCGCTCAGGCGCATATTTGCCATACATACATATAGCTATTTCAATTAACGTTGTCGCTGAAAAAAGCCTAAATGCTAAAGCTTTGAGAGCGGGAATCCACTGAATTTTTTTACACCGTGGACCTTATTACAATAAGGAAAATCACTGTAATGCTTGCAAATTCTAAAACTTGGACACATATTCCTTAACTTTCTTAGATAGCCTACAGAGAAGTTTGTTAGTACACCAAAGATATTTGAAAGGCTTTAGCCTTTAGGTTTTTTTCAGCGACAACGTTAATTGAAATAGCTATATACACCTATTTTGAAAAAGGTTGTCGGGCCAACGCGACTAGACCGCAAAGGAGTGTGGGTAGGTACTAAACTTTACTCGCTTTACTTTCAGCTTTGGTCTTGACTTTCAACATCAACTAGTGAACTTCTTCTATGCATAAGCTCAAAGCAAGCTAGTTGAGCATAGTCGCAGTTTGATATTTTTGTGGTTTTATAGCTTTTATCAATTTCTACCCATACTCCCTTGCGGGTGAGTCGAGTGGGTTGGAGCCGTTTCCCCGACAATGTTTTATGAAATATAGGCGTACATTTTTCACATTGAGCTTGAAAGTTGCTAAATTTAAACTGATATAAATTCAAATATAGCATCAAATGATTCTCATTCTCGTATCTGTTAAAAAGTGTATAAATGCACATGTAATTACATCTATTCTTAGACTTAGACTTGCGACTTTAGAGTAGAGTGAAGAAAATGAAGCAGAGGGCTAGTTTCCGTTGTAAATGAGCAAATTTAACCCCGCCTTGCATTCAATCTCCTCCATTGCTAGCCTGCGTCACATCCGGACTTTTCCTCCCTTAACGGAGGTAAAGTCCGGATGTAACGCAGGCTACTCACCGGCATATCTTCGGAAAAAACGAGGCAAAATAAATGTTGAGGGAGAGGTCTGTTTTTTTTACCCAAAAGTGAAAATGACGCGGTAGGCAAATATCAAATAGGCGGCTCTATATTGTAAAGGTTGTATTATGGCCAAAATGTATAGAAAACTTTCGTAAAATACCATTAAAGTCTTTTTCTATGAAAAATATATATGAAAATTAAATGGCTTTTTTGTGGCGTTATTTTTGATTGCTTTTGTTCAATTACGAGCAATATATTTATTAATTCTGTGTCTAACTTTTAACCTGCCTCGATTAGCTTTATGCTACTTGCAGGTTAAATGAGTAACTTGTAAAATATGTATGTAAATGAAAGTCAATAAATGTTGGCAAACTGTTCAAACTGTTCATTCAAATGTTCCGGGGGTTCCGCGGGTTCCGCAAGTTCCGCCGTTCCACCGTTCGGCGGTCCGTCGATCGGTGGATTACTAACATCCAAGTTTTGCATGAATCACGAGAAATTAATTAATTTTTTTCCATTTTCAAATCATCAAGAATAAAACTGCAGAATAGGCCATATGCACTAACAGGTCACGTGACCCTATCTCCCCTAAATCAAGCAGCACATCAAAATGAATTCTAAAACGTGAAAGAGCACCTCGATATTAGTAAAAATGCAAAGTTTCAGTTTATAAGGTGAATAAGAGAAAAATTGACAGCAAATTTAAGATTGGATATTTTCTTAATTGGATTCGTTATTTCTGGCGTTCATTTTGACGGTGTTGCTTGATTTAGGGGAGATAGGGTCACGTGACCTGTTAGTGCATATGGCCTATTGCATGGTGTTTCGCAAAAATTCTAGGAAAACGTTTCGTCATTTCGACCAATGGCTTGGTCCTTCCACAGGGAGCCCAAGCTATACTTCTGAGTGATATCTAAAAAGGAGAAAATGATTTAAAATAAAGTTGAAACCTCTCAAATGTTGTTGTGTATTATTTATTTGATCTAAAAAAAACCCCGATTTTTAAAATATCCCCCTCCATAGTAATAATATATTACATTCATTCATATATTACTATAGAGAGGGATTTTTTAAAAATCGTTTTTTAGATCAAATAAATAATACACAACAACGTCCACAACAACATTTGAGAGGTTTCAACTTTATTTTAAATCATTTTCTCCTATTTAGATATTACTCAGGAATAAAGCTTGGGCTCCCTGTGGTCTTTCTTGTCTATTAGGTTAGTACTTCATGTAATACCCCATGAAATGACACTATTGCAAATATAGTACCTAAACACTGGGCACGAATTTGAAAGTCAAACATGGCGGCTTGTACGAGCTCAGCGGGACAAGGAACTATGGAAAAAAATATTCTACTACTAACAGATTCTTACAAGGTATGACAACTCAACTAACAAAACCAAGTTATTACGATAAATGAATTGATTGTTTTAATTGACGGATTAAAGAAAAGTTATCCAGATTTAAAGTTTATGCTTGTTTGATTTCTTGGAATTTGCCTGAATTTTTAGTGTGTTTTCGTTTGCTAGATCTAGTAGTTTATTGTTATATTCTTTTTGTGGCGATCGTTACTGTAGAGTTATGATATATTTGGTTATTGTAGTACATTGTTTCCTTTTGTTATCATGTAAATATCATGTAAGCGTGATCGATGCAAGTGTAAATCATGATCGACGGTTCAATTGTAGTGCCAGCTTCAATGAATCGACAGATCGAATGTAAACTTACGTCAGCTAGCATTAAGACTTTCTATCAGAAAAAAATTGATAGTCGAAATAGATATTTTAGGTATTTACAGTAAGCTAATATAATTATTCAGATGCTCGGCCAGGCTAACTGTGTACATAAGAAATGTTTTTGAAAATTGTTATTTTGTTTGAAAATGAAAGTGAAAGTATGCCTTGGTAATTGTTTAATAAGGAGGCTTGTGACCGGACCCGCCAGACCCTTTTAAAACATCCCCATGCCCAAACATTTTTTGGCAACTGTTGGTTAGGTGTTCAAATGGACCAAAATGATAAATTGATTCAGTACATGGAAAGGATTCCTGGTTGTCATGGCAACCTCAACTTCTGGCATATGGTTGGATAAATTCTGTATGATGGTCACATTGTTTGTGTCACATGTTTGAAATTCTATTGTGTACTCTTTTGTCAAAATGGAAAATAATGTGTTTTAGATAAAGTGCCTAATTTTTTTATTTTTATCAAGCAACTGTTTTTATCAAACATTGTTGTCTAAGGCCATAAACATTTTGGGCACAAGTGTTTAAGTTAACTAGGGGTGCTATTCCCAAAACTCTCATCATTTACCTTTTCTAATCTATTGATGTTTTTGAAAATTGTTATTTTGTATTTTAATCTATTTCTGTTTTAAGGTTTCACATCATAAACAGTATCCACCAAATACTTCCATTGTTTTCTCATATTTTGAGAGCAGAGGAGGAAAATTCCCTAGTGTTTGTTTCTTTGGTCTTCAATACATTCTCAAGGTAATTAAAATCTAGTACTGTAGCTACATTATTTTTTTTACTAGAGGAATCTCTAGGTAACATATTACCATTGCTAAAATAAAATGCATTGACAAACTAGAACACTTGCAATCTAATATTTCCTTAACCCTATCTCCATCTCAATGTCATTCCCCAGCATCTAACAGGGGTTTCAGTAATTTTTGAATTAGGAAGCTTGCTTTGAAAAATAGCTGGCTGTTTATAATTTTAAAATCCATTATAAAATAGCTGGCAAAAGGAGGTCAAGCACTACATGTATAAAGTAGCTGGCTGCCTATTATTGAAACCTCTGATCTAAGCTTAAAATTGCATTAAATTTTGGTAAAGGACAATGACAGGGAATGTAAAAACTGTTTATGATTTCCTTTCAGAAATGGCTTGTTGGTCAAGTGGTCACCAAAAGAAATATTGAGGAAGCCAAACAATTTTACAAGCTTCATTTTGGATCAGAGATATTCAATGAGGAAGGTATAGATCTACATCCAAATTTATTTAATTAGTTCCTGTATTTAGAATTTGAAGGATTCTAAGTTAGCCTGGAATATTTAGACGCACATGTGTGATGTGATCATGTTGCCCCGGCTATCGATTTTAGCTAGATCACCCGCCACTTGTGCTCACTGAAAATTTTAATCAAATTTGATTTGCCATGTGTTCCATTCCAGCACAAGATGAACGGGCCTTTATATCACACCAGTCACACTGGGACGTCTAAAATAAGGACAAGTCAAGCATGGCTGGTTGAAATCCTTTTGTTTCATCTTCTTTTGCCATGCAGTACTTTTTATGTATTTTAATAGATTTTGTAGCATGTAACTGGTTGATGCAAAAGGCTATTTCCTTTGAACTAATTAATTCCAAAATAGAACAAAAATGTGTAGGGCAATGCATTAAATTTGTCTGTTCTCCTGGTATTAATTCAATTTGTAAATATAGCCCTGGAGGCAACTTAAACAATTTTTGTGTGGTATATTGCAGGGTGGAACTATATTGTTGAGGAACATGATGGCTACCTTCCTTTGAGAATAAGAGCAGTTCCTGAAGGAAGTGATGTTCCTGTCAAGAATGGTTAGTATACAACCAGCCAGATAGACAGACAGACAGACAGATAGACAGACAGACAGACAGACAGATAGACAGATGGATGGATGACATGACAGACTGATCGACAGATAAAGGGAAGGGATCAGTTGTTGTTAAGTGCATTAGTGATAACCTATAGGGTTAAAATCGACTGTTAAAATAAATATTATGTGACTTTTAACACTGAAATAGCCATGGATGAAAACAAGTTACTGCTGACCAATAGTTTACAGTCAACTAAGTTGGACCCTGTTGGACACTTGATCAAGAAAAGGAATATGGACAAATTATGCTTTCAGAGCATCAATAATATTTAACACCTCCAAACTGATTACTGGAATGCTGAGATGGACCTGATTGTATTTTATTTGCAGTGTTATTTACAGTTCAAAATACAGATCCTAAATGTTGTTGGCTGACAAACTGGGTTGAGGTAAGCGAAAGGGCAATCATCATAAACATTTTCAGGCCAGAAAAAAAAATGTCATGATGAGACAGGTGTTCAAATGTGTGTGACATGTATCCACTGAAAAAAAGCCTACTGAGACTTTTAGGATTTCACAAGAATTTTACGCATGCAAAAAAGAGGAATGTACCACTATAAAGTAACCAGCAATTGATTGCTGGTGGCTGCATTTTATTGAAACCTCTGTGAGCACACAAATTCTATTGATAAAAGATGATAAATTGTCAACAGAGAAAGTAGGGTGTCATAGTGTGAGCACATATTAAGCTTAATGTTGTTTAATTATTTCTCATGTTCTTGTAGACTGTATTAGTTCAGTGTTGGTATCCTACTACAGTTGCCACAAATTCAAGAGAGCAGAAAAAAATAATTGCAGAGGTACATATAGAAATCTTGTTTGTTTGAATTACATCATTGTAATGACTTATTAATTGTAGATATTCATGCAAAAATGGAGTAAGTGACCATTGATTGATCAAATCCTGAATTCTCCTTATTGGAATTGAAGGATTTTTGTGGGAGAACTTACACTTTTTACCAGACATCACTAATTCTTAATACAGTATATACTAGGTCACAGTCATTCACACTGAATTTGGATGAATTTGAAAGTACATCTTCTTTTCTTTTTTCTTTTTCTTTTTTTTTCTATTTTCTATTTTTTCTTCATTTGTCTAAGGTGTGAAAAAAGAGTGAAAATATTTCAAATTTATTGGGATTTAAATATGGATGTAAGGGGTATAGAATGGTAAAATCCGAGCCTCGCGAGCTTGCGAGCCCCTTGTTTTAAAATCCGAGCCCGAGCCTTTGGCTAAAATAGAAATCCGAGCCCGAGCCTCTGTGTTTTAAAAATTCGAGCCTGCGGGAACTTAAAATGGTATGAAAATCCGAGTCCGAGTCGCTAAATTTGTGCTAAACCAGTGTTAACAGGCTAAAGCGGCTGATAATGCGTCATTCAAAATGGTCTGTTCAACTTCCGTTAGCTATCAATTATCGCTTGAGTAAATCTTCTATACTATGCTACCGCAAACGTGGTTTGAGTTCAAAGCCTTTTATCAACTCATTCACGTGTAGTACGTAGCATCGTTCATCGTGGCAGCGCGTGCCATAAAGTAGTAGAGTTAGAGTAGTAGGTGGTAAAATGGTAAATGAATTCGAAGAACGTGGAGACGGTAAGTTAGTTTGTAACATTTTCTAATAAATTATTATTGTTTATGCGATGTAGATGACCTTGAAATCTGAATCTATGAGTCTTATTTTGTGCATAGTCTTAGTAGATTTGAAATACGTTATCGGACATCCAATTACTCATCTCAGAACTTCAGAACTTTGTATTTAGATTATTTTGAACTAGAAATACTAGACTTATGCATGTAACTTTGAGTATCTGATAGCTTCTGATACAAGTCTAGTCTATTGGCTAGGTCTTTTACTGCCACGTAAGTTTCCCGCGGTGCTAAACAGCTAACAGTTAAAGTTTTTGAAAAGCAGTCTCAAAGTCTTACATTTCTGAGTTGGAAATGGACTAATTGGCATTTTAATTGATTGAAATTTTCTTCTTATCTACATGAGCTTAAATACATTATAACTTTTTAATTTTGAGACATTAAATTAAAAGTAATCAAACTGAATCAGTGCCATAATTATTGTTGTTAGTGTTTTTGTTAATCATTGACAAAAATAAACATGGAAAGCTTATAAAGCGGTATTACTAAAGGCGGTGTTACACGAGACGATTTTTAATGGCGATTTCCCGCGCAACGTTGCAACGATGCAACAACTTGCTATATTTTGTGTTGCGAGTTTCTGACTTGGATTCAAAAACTCGCAAACGCGTTGCCGAAGCGAAAATTGCAAGAAAATCGTTCCAAGTGTCATGTTACACGAGATTGCACTGAAAATCGTCGTTAAAAATCGTCTCGTGTAACACCGCCTTAACGTTGCTTCGTAAGTAGAAATATAAATAACACTGTGCCATTTCAAACTGGAAAATGCCATGTCAAAATGGAAAATCCTAATTAAGAGACAGTCCCGAGACTGTCTCGGGACTATCCCAGGTTCTCAGCCAATCAGAATAAGCCATTTGGTAGGCTGTTAATCTATCGGGGACTGTATCCGAAAATTGACCAATCACAGCCAATCATATCAAGTTACAAAGATACAGTCCCTTGTTTTTAGCCAATCATGTTAAAGTCCTCTGGCTTCCATTTGTCATCGCATGTCTATATCTGTCATATCACAAAGCTCTGCATCCTCAACCTTCATAAAAGCTAGAAAACTCAGATTTATAAACGATCGATCGATCTGTATTTTTTAATTTCGGCGATTAGCAAAGCTTCAATCTCAAACAAAGTTAGTTGAAGGTCTTGAAGTCCACAAACCTATCTAATGGAGCGGTATTTGTTTTGGAAAAAATTGCACCACATCGGAAAACATTAGAAATAAAGCACATTTTTGATTAGGAAACATTACTATACAAAATCAAAAGAAATCATAAGTTTATATCGGAATATTTCAAGCCATACAACTAGGCAAGTCGGCATATTAAAATCGCCGTATACGACTTTAATCTCCCGTGGAACTAAAAGCCCGGATCATATGGCGTTCCATCCCCGCCAAAAATCAATGTTGACATGAAACATTCAACATCACGCGTCAACATTGTATTTGATACACTACAACATTGAAGTTCAGCTCTCAACTTTCAAGAACCTTTATTTCGTGTTTCGAAAGATCAGCTTATCGGCTATTGCTAATTACTGCAGAGACTGTCTCTTATTTTTAGCCAATCACGTATGGGCACACTTGTCAACACTGTGGACATGTTGACAAGCTTTAATGGATACGCACAACACAAGTTAAAGTTATGTTTACAAAAGTTAATCAGAAGCAATTAACAATACAATTCTATACAAATTTCAAATTTCTATCTTAGATCTATTTATATATTTATTCTATCTATCTATCTATATATATAAATTTTTGAATTGTTGTACGCAGTGGCTATTCGTACGGTAACCGTACGCCGACTTGAAAATTCTATTCGTACGGACATTGAAATATTTCAATATTTTGAACAAACTATTGACGATATCGATTTTATACTATTATAGTTTTGTTTATACGTAGACAACAAATCGGTAGATCTAAAAAGTTTGTGATTTTACCGTTTAGTTTTAATTGGACATAGAATAGCACAAGGCGAAATGAGACACTTGTCAATTTTCGGCAACAACTCGATCCATATGTCAGTGCATGAGATCGCGTGGCCGCCAAACTAATTTTAAAACGCTTTAGTTTTCTTTATTTTCTTAAAATAAGAAAAAAACGTTATTCCGCTCAGCAGAAAAAAATATTTCCCTTTGATTTAGTTACACACTGACGAAAACTACATGTCCGTACGAATAAGTCACGCAGGCTATTCGTACGGCAGTGTGTTTACAAACCTTCCACAAAACTCAAAGCGGCAAATGTTTTGCAGCGTTAAACAATTTCCAAAGACTTCTTGCGTTATGAAAGACACCTTTTAATTGATTTCTGTTTTAAATAATAATTATTCGTCCATTTGCTATGAAAATCTCCATTAAATAATAAAACTACAAAAGATCACTTAGTAACGTAAGCACTAATGGTCGTGGCTGCTCAGTGCGATTTTTTTCACGTAACTGTGATTATGGTTACCTGTAGGTATGAACATGTTTTTTTTTCAGACATATATTGATCTGAATCGCGAGGGCTTGATCCGGTAATTTAGTTCCACGGGAGATTAAAGTCGTATACGGCGAGTTTAATATGCCGACTTGCCTAGTTGTATGGCTTGAAATATTCCGATATAAACTTATGATTTCTTTTGATTTTGTATAGTAATGTTTCCTAATCAAAAACGTGCTTTATTTCTAATGTTTTCCGATGTGGTGTGATTTTTTCCAAAACAAATACCGCTCCATTAGATAGGTTTGTGGACTTCAAGACCTTCAACTAACTTTGTTTGAGATTGAAGCTTTGCTAATCGCCGAAATTAAAAAATACAGATCGATCGATCGTTTATAAATCTGAGTTTTCTAGCTTTTATGAAGGTTGAGGATGCAGAGCTTTGTGATATGACAGATATAGACATGCGATGACAAATGGAAGCCAGAGGACTTTAACATGATTGGCTAAAAACAAGGGACTGTATCTTTGTAACTTGATATGATTGGCTGTGATTGGTCAATTTTCGGATACAGTCCCCGATAGATTAACAGCCTACCAAATGGCTTATTCTGATTGGCTGAGAACCTGGGATAGTCTCTTAATTAGGATTTTCCATTTTGACATGGCATTTTCCAGTTTGAAATGGCACAGTGTTAAATACGGTACGATGTCGAAAGTGAGCCGAAAGTAATATGAACATCACTCTTCATTCTATTTTGCCATCGTTTTTATTACTCCGACACTTTCATTAGCCGACATGCAAAATCCGAAATCCGAGCTTCCGACCCCAGCATTTGAAAATTCCGAGATTCCGAGCCTAATGTCTTGAAAAATCCGAGCCTCCGAGCCTCCACAAAAATCAAATCTGAGCCCCCGTTGATTTATCGCCGAGCTTCCGAGCCTTGACCAAATTTTTGCGAGCCTCTTTATTTTTTAGACACCATTCTATACTCCTGATGTAGCCTGACTTTATTTTGCAGGGACTTCTTCAAATATAGTAATAATGTAACATGATAATATTATTCCTATTTTAAGTATTTGAGTGAAACAGCAGATTCTATGGATGGGCTTCCATTCAAGCTTCATGATTTTGGTTTCAGAGGAAGCACATCAGTTGAGGTATGATTTTGATGTTTAGTTTCATGTCAGTTGTGCAAGCCATATTTTCAGTAACTCTGTTACAGTGCAAAGCCCAGAAGTATGACCAGCTTATAATGTATTAACAATATTTTGAAATTATTAGCAATCATCCAAATAGTGTCCGAGGATTTGTTAACACGTACATCAGGCATACGTTTTTTGTCATGCGCACACCATCATAGATGAGGTCCCCATTCTCACCAGAATGTCAGTTGAGGCTTTCTCACATTCTATAGATTTCATCTATGATGGCACTAGCATGGACAAAAATGTATGCTTGACGTCTGTGTTGACAAATACGTCTCATGCTTAAGCTCCCTATTAGCACTGGTCACAGTTTTGACCTTTGTGCTGTAATACATTACAGTCTGCAGGTATAGGTGGTTGTGCACATCTTGTCAATTTTTCTGGAACAGATACTGTAGCGGGAATACTAACAGCAAGGTGAGTTTTTTTGTAATATATAGTTTACCGCAAACTTTTTTTTTAGTCTTTTTTCATATAGAGTGATTTTCATATAGAGTGGTTTTCGTATGAGTGGGAACACTGTATGGTTACGATACGGTTACAGCAGGATTTTGAATGTTTTTATAGAAACTATGATACTGGTACAGTTATGATATGGTATGGTAAGTTTCCCACTCATATGAAAACAACTCTATACAGGACAAAATGTAACAACTAAAGACATCAGTACAAAAGCAATACAAGTGCTCTCTGATCAAAGCATATTCTCCTCAAAAATTCAGTATTGTGTAGTTCCAGAAAATATCCATACCCTTCACCACAGAGGGAATTTGTAAATGCACCCCCTATCCTCTGGAACCTTGATCTTTCTTCCATGCAAACTCTGTAATTTTGTTCTTTCTCTGACCCAGCCCCACCCCTCCAGAATTCCCTCCATGATGGGGATATGGATATTTTCAGGAGCTACACATTAATTTTGATCAGAGATCACCTACTCTGTTTTTGCACAGATCTCTTCAATTTATTGAAAAGGTGCCAAAAGAACTGACCTAAGTAATGTTTCTCAGAAGCCCTCCAATTGCTATTAGTTTTATGTTGTATGTTGGGACAAGGGGATTGTACAACCGGGACAGGGACATGGACAAGGGGATTGTAAAATGCGGACAGGGACAGGGACAAGTGCAAAAGACAAGGGGATTGTAGAACTGGGACAGGGACAGGATGGGGATGTGTAGGGGATATGGGGGTTGTAGAAGAGGGACAAGGAGAGAAAAGATAAGGGGATTGTAGAACTGGGACAGGGACAGAACAGGGATGTCCAGGGGACAAGGGAATTGTAGAACTGGGACAAGAACAGGACGGGGATAAGTTGGGGAATTGTAGGGGACAAGGGACAGGGGACAGTTGAGGCCAGTCCTGGACATGAGTGGTAAATTTGACATTTTGGGTGGTGGCTTACAGAAGGATTGACAGTATTATCCTTGTCAATTTTCTTAGAAACTACTATGGCTGTGAAATGGCAGGATTCTCCATTCCTGCTGCAGAGCACAGGTATTCAATCCAGAATTTACTCTATTAATATATTGAAATCTCTATACAACTGCCACCTCTGCACAATGGTTACTTAATCAGTGTCCCCCATGGTGGTGGTTCAGTGCAGCAGGAATTATCCTGTCACAAGAGAGTACAATCATTCAATTGAAAAATACTGACTGCATATGGTTTATCATTAGTACTATAACATCATGGGGTAAAGATGGAGAAATAGATGCTTTCAGGAATATACTTAACCAAGTAAGAAAAACAACATCATTCAGCTTTGGGGCTCCTGTGTATTCTATGACACTGAGATACTATAAATTTGTTCCTGTGTAGTTTTGGGCTGATACGTTGTTATTTAAAGTATACATTGTGTTGCATGTAACATATAAGTGTCTTTACTCACATTTAAATTGGTTGATTGTTACATTCGTTGGTTACTTTATTTACATTCACTCTTGTATGAAATGTCTTGTTCATTTGATTGTTTCTTTGTAGTTTCCTACAGGATTAGTTGCATGTGTCAGTGACAGCTATGATATATGGTAAGAATACAACACCACTGTCTTTTCCTGGACAGTTGAACACCATTTTCTTTTTACCATTCTCTATTCCTGGACAGTAAACCACAGTCCTCATTTCCAGGACAGTCACCCTCCCTTCTCATTTCCTTTCCTAGACAGTCACACACACCCTTCTTTATTCCTGGGCAGTCACTCAATGTTCTCTTTTCATGGACAGTCATTGTGTCACACAGCATTTTCATTTCCTGGACAATCAAGTCACCATTCTCTTTTCCTGGACAGTCACCAGCCGCCATGATCTTTTTCTCAACTTCACCCACCATTGCCATTCCTGGAAAATCATTTCTAAAGATTTTAAGTTACAAGCTAAAATACATTGTTTAGACTGCAAATGCATGTGTTGGTAGATAAATGTTTATATGGTTGTTTTTACACTGAATTATTCTAGGCAAGCTTGTAGGGATTTATGGGGTAAAGAGCTGAAAGACCTCGTTGTGAGCCGGAAGGATAAAGGTTTGTAACGATTGGCCTGATGATTTACTTGTTCTAAATACTGACCAAAGTTTGTGCTTGTTTAGGTACACTAGTTATCCGCCCTGACTCTGGTGACCCACCCAAAGTTGTAGTTGAAGTTTTACAAATACTTGGCAAAGCATTTGGCCACTCAAAGAACTCCAAAGGGTTTCATATGCTGCCTTCGTATTTGAGAGTTATTCAGGTAAGGAAACAGAATGCTTAGTAATACTAAACAATCTGTGACAATGTTGTTATTGCACACAGTATCCAACTTTTCTGGACAATTTGCACACCAGAGTAGTAGAACTGCATCATGTGTCTGCTCCTCATTGTGTTAAAAGTTGGCATAATGTAACATGTTGTTGGTGCTGTAAGAAATTGATGACAATGTTGTAAGTTTTTGAAGATCTTTCAAAAGCCTTCACGTGTTGCTGCACATGTTGGTTTCATTACATGTACATTGTTTCTAGGGTGATGGTATCAGCTATGAGAGTTTGACTGAAATTTTAGAAAACATGAAGCAACACAAGTGGAGTTCAGATAATCTTGCCTTTGGAAGTGGAGGTAATTAGAGCCCAAAAGGTTTTGCCTTGTGATGGTGTTCTTTTGAGAATGTTTTCCCATCTTAATGGACTTATGTATACTGTAAGATATATTTCAATCAAAGTTTGTGAACAATGCTGAAAATGCTAATTTCCAAAGACCTGCTTGAGGTGTCTCACAGTAGTCTCTCATTAATATTTATTATGCTTTCACTTTTCATTTTCAAGCTGCTTTGTACAACCTAAAATTTATATCAATCAAAACTTTTATCTTGGCTTGATAACTGGGACAAAAGCTGATCGTGTCCTAAAATGAATAGTGGAATCATATAGTCAATAAAAATCTACTGTGAGCCACCTTAACTATTTTAAACAATTAAACTTTGCTGTTGTAATGTATTGTATTGTAACCCTGTGTATCCCTGTTGTCACATGATTAAAGAATGTCTTTAAGGAGTACATGGCAGTATTTGACAGTTAATGTTTGCTATTCAAAGTCCGTCATCCTGCCATTTTTGTATCCTTGTTTCAATCTCTAATCTGTATAGTTCCAAAAACCTGTAGAATGGAAGGAGGACTGAAGGACACACTGCAAACCCCCTGGAACACTCTTTAGGGTAAAGGTTCACAGATATGATATGTCATCCTTTATCTCCATTCACAATCACCTTAATTTTATCAGGTGCATTGCTCCAAAAAGTGAACAGAGACACTCAGAAGTTTGCTTACAAGTGTTCTTATGCTATAGTGAATGGAAAAGGGGTAAGCACTGTGGTAGTTAACTGAGGTGTTGGTCTAGTAAGTTGTTTTAGCATGGCTGATTGTCCTTGTAGGTCGATGTCTACAAACAGCCCATTACAGATCAAAATAAAAAGTCCAAAAAGGGTCTTCTCTCCCTTGAGAAAACTGAAGATGATCAGTACGTCACTGTTGAACAAGGCAAAGGAGATCCTCAGAAGGTAATTTCTGGTAAACACTATATTGCTGATTAATTTCTATCTTTTCCAGTTTAAAAATCACATTCATGCCGAATGCCAAGGAGAATCACTAGTCTAACAAAGAGCAGCTTGAGCAGCTATAGATGTCTTTTGAAGATATAGCCATAAAAGTAGTTGTAATTGCAAAATACAATGAATAGCTAGGAGCACAGTTGACAACAATTACGCAGCAGGTGTAATCTCGCCCCTGTCACCCTGGAATACCAAGGATGAGCAATATGATATCTCCTAAGGATACTGCCTTAAGAGCTATACATCTTGCCTAGTGAACAGCCATGTTGGTGTCTTGTCCTTTATTTGATTGTAGTCTTCAAAACTGCATTTTGACTGACACCTTAAATTTTATTCTTTGAATAAGATGATGAGTACCAATATTTTGCATTTAAATGCCTTTTGGCTTCCCATATTCCTTGCTGTTCTCGACCTCCCAAACACTTGCACTTTTGAAGAACCATTCTCCACTGAGATGTTCAATTCATTTCTAGGATCTGTTGGTTACGGTGTTTGAAAATGGACGACTCATAAAGGAATACAGTTTTGAAGAAGTGAGAAGAAACGCTGAAATACCGTTACTTAAAAAACTCAAGGTAAGGACGTTAATAATTATAAAGAAAGAGGTTCCAAAAGGGTGTTCCAATCCAATCACACTTCGAAGCCCAAAACATGCTCTAAATTAGTCCAGTCCATTTGATAATTAAAATGCGTCAAGGTCTGAAAATGAGGTTCCTGGGGACGGAAACTGGGTCCCAGTACCTCGCACGAGGTTCGAGTTCTCTCAAACGCTGTAATTAGATGAAACACCTCTAAGACGGAGCATCGATAGAGTGGTTTTGAGGATAAACAGAGGAAGCACCATTGGCTTCCTGAAAGAAATACCAACATTAAACGTAACTGAATGCTTTAACCATTTTTTGCATGGTATCGTGTGAGAGGGTTAAAAGGTCTCATTCCCATTAAGCAATTTTATTTCTATTCCAAGTGACCAAATCTCAGTGCATTGAGTCCCATAAGGGCTAATCCTAGCTCCAGTTTTTACCTTAGGATAAAATCTAAATGCTTCTAATTTTGATTTTTGTCACTTTATTTAGGGTTAATGGTGACTAAGGTATAGGTATTCAAACCAGATCGTTTGCTATTTCACTGAGTGCACGTCAAACACCGCAACGCATGCTCGGCGGAGAAGGGTCAAACGCCCGCCGAGTGAATGGTCAAACAAGCGTCTTGTTCAATGAAGTAGTTAAAGCCAAACTTGCTGTTTCATTGAATATGTGCGCGTCAAACAGTTGTTTATAATTGCTGTTCTAATTTATGAAGAAAATTTTGTAATATTACATATGTCACGGATGCAAGATATTTATCATTGGTTTAAACACAAGATGAATGCACACGTAGTTTCAGCAACTAGTCCGGGGAGTGGGGGTGGGGGGGGGGGGGGGGGGGTGGGGCTCTTATATAAGAGGGTGGGGATACTCGTCGGAATTTAGAAATTGACCCCTAAAAGGTACCTGAGTACCTGAATTTATTTCTACCCCTAAAAGGTTCCAATTCAAAAACAAAAATATTGAAGAATCCAAAAAATTGAATTTGAACGTTACCTTAATTCTGTGCCTATTGTAAAGTATAGGCAGGGTGTTACACGGCTTGGTATCTCTGCGCATAGGCTCCCAGATGAACGTGGCAGATATACGAAGACACCATATCAATTAAGGTTATGTTCTCTGTGTGATGAAAATGAAGTGAGGGATGAACACCATTACTTATTCAAATGTAAAAATAGTTAATTTGTTAATCTTAGAAATGCTTTTATCCAAGATATAGAATCTATAAATAATTGTTTTGCTCGTTTTCAAAGTGAACATTTATTCCTATACTTGTTATCAATGAATGATGACACAGTGTCAGGTGTTTTTGCTAAATATTGTTATTATAATATTCAATTATTGTATGACAAATGTAACGGTCAATAGTTTTATTGTATAGTGTATTTTTATTTTAGATTCAATTTTTGTTTGTATTCCTTATATTCCTGTTACGAAAAACGTAGACGGTCTGAAATTTGAATCTGAATCTGAATTTGAGCGAGAAGAAAGAAAATTGTTGGTACGAACTTGGAATGAATTACAATATAAAGTGATAAGAGTATGAATGGATGATATAATGCATATTTAACGATAAACGAGTCATTCTCACAATTCTATTTGGTCTCAGATTCAGATCCAGATTCAGATTCAGATTTCAGACCGTCTATATTTTTCGTAACAGGTGTATACCTTACTGGTGTTTTGTTTGGAATAAAGTTTATTATTATTTGTAAGCTCGGCCCCCAAGAATGATGGACGAATCAGAAAAGACAAAAACTTTATCGGCGTTGGAGATCGGGATGCAACGATTTTAGCTGTAATTTCTTCGACTGTGAAATTACGTTGGTTTTGAATAAGGTCAGTCTACAGCCCAACAAGGCATGGACTCTACAAAACTAAGAAATCTGAATTTGAATTTTTTTACCACTTTTTATGTACTATTTTCAAATTAAAATCACAGCATTCCCATCAAAATATTCATTAAAACATAAACCAAGAATCTACTGACTGTTTATTATTCAATATGAGTATGTATATACACATTTACATGTGCTATAGTACATAACGCTTGTTTTGGCTTATAGTACATATCTATACAAGTTAGTATTGACTACTCCACAATACCCATAATGCCATTTGTTTTAGAAATGGCGTGAGCTTTTCAAATTCAATTTATTTTAAAACGTCTACTGGCAAAACGACTATCTAAATGCTAGCTACCGCCAATTGTTTAAGGCATTATGAGCACGTGAAAGAGGAGAATGGGCGTACTGACGTTTATTTGTTCTAAAAAGGAATTTGTTGCAGGGAAGTGCTTCTGGTACACTGATGCAATCTCGTACCTGGAGCCTGCGTTACTATACTTTCGGCCTGCGGCGAACTATGCAGGGAGCCCTGGCTCTGGGTGGATTGACACTGTTGTTTTTTGGCACGAATCTCTGTATTTTCATTGAAATTGTTAGAAAAAGAAGGTTATCACTGGGGCATACTTCAGCTTTATGGCCTAGCCTGTACTTGTTTAAATTTCTGCCAATGTCTGCCTCCAAGAAATCTCCTTGCGTACGGACTTTTAAAGCAAAGTGAGTAAAAAATTCTGATTTTGAAACTCGTGAGTTTTCGGCGCTAATACTATAAAACTGATTGATTCCTATTCCTGTACACTTCCAAATTGATGCATAATTGTATGACACAATGCTCACAACCACGGATCTTCTCAACTCCTTCCCCATCCCGATATTCCTGTCTTATTCCCAAAGTGCCTTGGCGACCTTGCGATTAGAGAAGGGGGCAACATGGGTGTAAATGTTAGAAATGTGTTACGAATTTTAGCGGAGGATAGGTTGTTAATGTTATGGGCGAATACTAAGAGTTTGCCGTGCAACGTTTTCTTCGTATTTTCTTTCATTCAGAGCTTCTTCGTTCTCGGCAGCCAGCTCTTCGGATAGTGAAGGTCTTGGTATATCTGAAACTTTAGAAAAGTTTGCGTTGATCATCAACACGGCCGCATCATATATTGGTTGCCATGTTAACTCGTGAAGTATACAACCGGTTTATATCATGAATGGAGATGGGACCAAAGTGTGGGGACTGTAGCTTTTGAGCCACGAGCTTTTGAGCAGGGAGTGGCAAGGTTGGGAAAATGCATCAGTGAGCGGGAATGTCAAAGAGCGGACCACAGAGGTGAAAGGAGAGTTCTTCTATACGCAAACCGTGTCACCCTATAGCACTTGTATTAACTTAATTTACCGTCTTGCATAAAAGAACTTCTTGCTAGCTCTGAGGAGTCCTCGTCAAGTGCTTTTCCAATGGCTGTAGCTGCTTGACTTACTAGTATAAACATCACAAAACCTTGTATTAATTCGTGCCAGCTTACATCTATTTCACGCTAAGGAGAACCTAAATCACGTTCTTTGATTTTCCACAAAGATTATAACTAGCCAATTAAAGCTAACTCTCATGGCTCCGTATAGAGCAGATTTTGTATCACTGTGAAACGGACCGTGCCGTGCCACTCGTTCCGTGGCCGTGTCAGTACCGTGATATCTATAAAAACATTCGAAATTCCTGCCGTAGCCGTGCCGTACCGTAACCGAGCCGTTTTCACAGTCATACGAAATCTATTCTTGATCGGCGCAACGCATTTTCGCCAAGCCACCATGCAATATCTATACACCTATAAGTGCCGTTTTCGTACTAAAGAAATAACAGACAAATAAGTTTACCTAACGGGTTGTTCATCAAGGGATTCTGTTCTCCACCATTCGCATTCACCTCGCTGGTTGGCATGCCGTCATGGTAACCGTATTCATATAAACCTACAGATAACCAATGGTGTGTTCTCTAGCCAGAGTATCAGGCTTTACCCTATCAGGTCCTACCCTATCAAGCCCTACCCTATCAGGTCCTAGTCGTCCTGGTTGAAGGAAAGGGGAGGGATAAAGGGGGGGCAAAGAGGGAAGGCTTTCCCTCCCCACTTTTCCCGGCCTCTCCTTTTCCTCCTCCCCCTTCCCCTAGAAAATCCTGATACTCAAGCCATGTGGTCTCAGGGTGTGTCTACATAGGCGATTCTGTCCCGCGGGCTGAGTTCTTTACGCGGGATGAGTTTTACATGATTTATGAGTCTTTTCTATCCTCGACGACATGAAGTACTTTTCGTCCCGGACTGCATGGAACTCGTCCCGTGACGAACTTAACTAAGGCTGGGGCGAAATAGCCTATATAAACGCACCCATAGACTGGGACTAATTTATTTTCATTTATAACTCATCAATATAAAACCTTCGTAGCAGCTCCCTAGGAAAGTGGGATACTCACCAGATCAGGTAAAATTGAAGGCAAAAACCTGGTCTGATTTTCAGTTGGTCTCGGGTAATCCGCGCTGTCCGCCTATGGGCGGATTTAGGGGAGGGGTACAGGGATTGCGCACCCCCTCCTAAGATAACATTGAGCCCTTTTCTTCTAAATACTTTCCCAAAATATCCTCTTTCGGATTTATATAACGGTGCAACCCCCTTCTAAAGGAATCCTAGATCCGCTAGTTTTCGACCTCCCCGTGGGAAGGAAGGGCGCGCAATGAGGAAATTGTGTGACCCTTACCACCTGAATATCAGATTGAAAACCAAGAAATGACAAAGATGAATTACTTCCTACCTAAAGGAGACTAGCAAGTGAACCATTTTGGGCTGCGTCAGTGTATAAAATGTCACAATTCATCCCCTATCTAAGATTTCTTTGGTGGTTGGTTTGAACATATCATTTAACTTGTTTCATCGACCAAAAAATGACATTTATTATACCAAGCTTTGCGTGCGCGGATTTTGTAACGACTGATTTGTTGTTTACTTCATTTTACCCAGATGATGGACCAAGGGCCGAAAGCTTGGTACATGCAATAATGTCATTTTTGGTTGATGAAACAAGTTAAATGATATATTTATCCCCAAACTTACGGTGTTACAAGTTTCCATTCATACCTTGTTACTTCCTACCTACCTTGTTTCGTCAATTTGTTGACATCATAATCAGAATCTGCAAAAATAAAAAAATATTAGCAGCTAAGGAAGGCTAAGGTTCGAAATGTCAGTAAGTTATCTCCAAATTTACGGTGTGCGATACAAGTTTCCATTCATCCCTTGTTACTTCCTACCTACCTTGTTTCGTCAATTTGTTGACTTCATAATCAGAATCTGCAGAAATTAAAAATATTTGCAGTGAAGGAGGACTAAGGTTCGAAATGCCAGTAAGTCAGTATCTCCAAACTTACGGTGTTACAAGTTTCTATTCATCCTAGCTTGTTACTTCCCACCTACCTTGTTTCGTCAATTTGTTGACTTCATAATCAGAATCTGTTAAAATTAAAAACATTAGCAGGGCGAAGGAGGACTAAGGTTCGAAATGTTAGTATAAGTCAGTATCTCTTACGGTGTTACAAGTTTCTATTCATCCTAGCTTGTTACTTCCCACCTACCTTGTTTCGTCAATTTGTTGACTTCATAATCATAATCTGCTAAAATTGAAAATATTAGCAGCTAAGGTCTAGCCTGATTAGCTGGCGATACGTAGCGGAGAGGGGAAGGAGAAAAAGAAAACTGGCGCGCACTGTCCCCCTTAGAGTAGTTTCCTTTTTCTTTTTTAATTAATTAATGAAATAACAATTACAATTGACACTTCCGCAAGCGGACCCTTGGAACCAAGAATTGGCGTCCACTTACTAGAGCTATACAATCATTGCCAAAATTGTTGGCATGATAGGTTTTAATCTCTGCGTAATTAATGGCCAAATGATTCTCTCCCCTCCCCGCACACCTAAATCAATACTGGGACCCCGGACTGGGACTGAGCACAAACTCTCCTGGTTACACCTCAGAAACCGCAAAATTGTAAACGGGAGGCGTGGAGGACCGCCAAAGACGTGATAAATGGTTAAATGTCAAAAAACTGTTCAAAATGTTATCGTTCCAAGTAATTTTGACAATGATTGTAGCTAGGTATCCGCCCGAATCGCTCTTTGGGCTAATTGTGATGGTCGCTCGATCTCACAACATCGCTGGATGATCAATCAAAAGGAGTGAAAACTGATTAGGATTTTAGTCATCAGTAGCTATAGTACAGGAAACAACACTAAATCACTAAAATGACTGTTACTTACTTAGTAGATTCGTGGGTGCTTTTTGTTTTCGGTTATTTTGATGTCGCGGAGAATCGTGAAAAATTTTCAATCTGTTTCCTGAAAAAGAACAAAGAGAAATCAATTGATGCGCATGCAACAACTCAAACATATTTTCACTGTATATTTTTCTTTACATTCATGAATTTGGCACTGGAAATAGGGCTTAATCATATTTATTATATAGATATCGATGAGATACCAGGTTTTCTCCAGTGTCGAAAACTTGATATCAATCACATGTGAAGATATCATATCTTTCACATGTGAAGATATCACCGTTGCCATGACTACCCTTTCAAGCAACACAAAGGCTTTAAATTCTCCGGAGCTGGGTATTCACCGATGTTTATATAATAAACTAGAAAATACATGGATCGCTTGGAGATATGGAATTTTAATCTTCTCGTGTGGCAATATTTCTCATCATTCGCTGCCTCACCTCGTGAGAGATATCATTGAAACACTCGAAGATAAAAGTCGTCATCTCCGTCAGGCCTATGTAATATCCTCTATTTATTATCTACAACTGTTAAATAACGCCTCGTTATTTAGAACGCGAGCTGTTCCTGGTAGCCGGAATAATTCTTTTGTCGATTATCTATTCCTGGGGACACTAAAAACAAAAGAGTTATCCAGCCACCATGGACAATTAGTCTTCATATAAACAGGACCTTATTTGCGTGTTTCATTTAGAGCTATTCATCAGAAACATTTCGTAAAAATGAATTTATATATAAATGTATTTGATTAAGAACAATGTTTCTGTAATCAGGCGTAATACAAGTACCTAAAGGCACGGACACCAGATAAAGCTCTTTCTACATCGTTCCGCGCAACAGTGGCAAGGTTGACACACGGCCGTGCAACTTTGTTGCGCGCAACGTTACAGAAAAAGTTTCATCATGACGTGTGTTTCCAGGCCTTTCAGTAAGTAAAAACTGAAATAAAAATGATGCATCATAACGGATTGTAATGGTGTATGTAGTATACCTTTGCAATGGACATAACAAGGAGTAGTTCTCACAGGGCCTCCAAATCTTGAACAATCACGACCACCATATTGTAGAGGAGGGTTGGTGCACGTTCGGTGCTGATAACGAAGACCAGGACCGCACGTTGCACTACACTCACTGAAGTTAGAAAATGCAGTGTAGCCGCCATCAACTGCAAATTAACAGCTTGGCTTATTACTGAGTAAATAAATGGCAGTATAAAGGAGACAATGTTGCTATGATGGAGCAATGGTACGAAAACTGCTGTATAAGCGAAAGGTTCTTAGTTTGACTCCTGTTGACAAGTCATTCTCGCACATACTTAATTGTTTTTGGTTTTTGACTTCTTTCTTATCTGGCTCACTGTAGCTTTAAGTACCTCCCCCCCCCCCTCCCCCCCCCCCCCCTAAGATCACTTTCTGGCAAATAGAAATAGGTATACGGAAATAGACCTTGATCTGAATATAAAGTATAGAGAAAATGGATTGTGCTTTGTTTCCATTCGTAGACTTACTTGGGCAGTGCTGTGTATTGCAGGCTCGTCGTTGTAAAACCTGTCTATTGTTGACTTTGATCATGCGCAGACGAATACCACCTCCACAACTTTTATCACATGGGGTGAAACCAGTCGTAAACACGTGATCTAGTGGAATAACATTTCCAAGGCAGCAACACAGAAAAGAAAGAATTGAGCGAAAAACATTAAATTTAGGCTATCAGGATACTGGCATATACGGGACCGGTTCCGGCTCAAAACTCGTATACACACATATATATGATTCTTATTTATTGTATTAGCTATATAATTGAAATTAGATCGAACTATTTTCTTCCCCGTAAGGTTCACGTGCAGATGAAAACCTTTTTTATGGATCTGATTTTTGGGCCGGATTCCTTTAGCAGTGCATCCCGTTTGAACATAACCTTAGGCTGCGTATACAATAGTTTCCTACACCGCCGTGTTTAGTCTTGTCACGCAACGATCCACAGAGCGTTATTTTTAAGGTTATTTTTAGTATCCGGAAGTTGACGCCATCGCGCGCGCAAGCAATGAAATTTGATTGCCGGAGTTTAAAAACCTTCGCACGTTTAAAAATTAATTTTAAGACGTATGTAATTGTTGCTTACCACATAGTTTGCAGGCTTTTCTACAGTATCGTTTCATTAGTTCATTAAAAGTCAAACAATAACGTTGCTTGGCCCATGCCTCGCATACTTTAGGAAACATGTTGTCGCACTTTTCTGAAAAAACTAAGAAAAAAATAGCTTGCGTCAATATGCAATTGATTAAAATAGTATCTATTTCCTCACGACACTATTTCATGCTGCATTTTTTTTGTGCAATTGGCCTCTCATTTGGGGTTACGAAACGAGGAATTAAAGTTGCAGTCGTTGCGGTTCAACTGTTTGCAACAATTACAACGGGGCCGTTCAATTAAGTTTGGAGCCGTTCACAAACCGTGACAGTTCGGCCTATAGCGTTCACACGTGACCTGAGGAACTGTAAAGTGTGCAAGTTTGGGACCTTAAAAATAGGTCTCACTTTGGGGCCGGTACAGTCAAACTTTGTGCGGACGCGTGTAAACACTAGAACAAAGATTTTTGCACAGTTTGCGCGGTTGAGGCCTGGGATCGCGACCCAAAATGAGGACGGTCCCGTGTAAAAGGCAAGTACAGGCCCCAAACTTGTATGGTTCCAAACTTGAACGGTCACGTGCAAACGGGGTCTAAACCTGCAACTGTTGCGCATGCATAACGTTACAAGCAACTGTTGCAGGGTGTGGACAAGATGCAACAAAATTTTCACCGTGTGTCCAGTCCCTAAGCTTCTGTAAACGTGCTCGAATACATCCCGCGGGTCGAGAAACATGCCCCTGAGGATGTACATAGCCTTAGCCTCCTCCGCAGGCAACTTTTTATATTTGGGCTTCCATTTCGTGCCAGTCCTCTCCGAGCTCCCACAGGAAACCCAAAAGCAATAAAACTCAAAAGAGGTGCCTACGGAAGAGGCTGGTATAGCCTATGATTTGTTTTTTATAGCCTATTTTGGAAACGTTTTTCAAATACTCACATACTGATACTGTATGAGGCTTAGTACTGTCGTTAAGGTTGTCTTTGGTGTTTGAAGCAGGAATTCCATCAGACACATTACTAGCCTTTGGGGTGTTTGTTTTCCGCCAATATTCAAGAAGTCTGTCAAAATTGTCTCTATTCTCTTGGCGTTTTTCTTGAGTTCGAGCAACAGCACCTCGAGCTATGATGTCAAACTTATCGTTGACTAACTTTGGACTTCCCTTGATGACCTCGTCCACTTGTATATTTTCCTTAGGTTTGTTTCGTTGTATCGTGTTGAACATATCATTCTTTATATATGTCTGCTTAATTTGGGGTTTCATTGTTGTTTCATTAGATAGATAGATTGAATTTTTTGGTGAACCGTTTATTGCCATATTGCTGTGTTTCTTGTCACTTTGATGGCGCAAATGTTCGGGAGTCCCGTTGACGTTAAGTTTTAACTTTACTTTTTGGCTATTTGGTGCATCTTTCGCCTTGTTCTGTAGTTTTCGTTGCTGTGTGATGACATTATTCATGTCTTGAGGAAAACGTAATTCAGGGACACCAGATATTTGTTTTGTCTTAGTTTTTGCTTCAAAATTGTTATTTAGAAAAGTGTGTAACTGTTTGTCTGCCTTTGGCTTACTTGAAGTACTTTTGATCTCTCTTTGTGATTTATGTTGATACAATTTGATACCGTTATCAAATAGTTCGTGAGGAAAACGAAATTCAGGTGCACCGGACACTTGAGCAGTTTTTTTGACAACATTTTCTGTCTGTTGTTTAGCTTGATTGATCTGTTGTTTGTTTTGTAGTTGCCAAGCTAGTTTGTTTACTTTCATATCGATGTCTTTTTCCATTTCAGACAATGTTTCTGGGTTGTTCTCAGAATGGATAAGTTTGAAGGCTGTGGATGTAATATAAACAAATCATTGCACTGCAGAAAAATGAAATTGATTTGTTATAAAACAATATTTATTGAAATATTTAAACCAATCAGAGCGGTCGTAAGATTCTATGACGTCATATATGCGTGTACTGTAACCACACACGGTTTTAGACCAATCAGAACGTAAAGTGTGATCAAATCAATATCCACTATATACATTCATGTTGTCCGTTCATGGCATTGAACGTTATTCATTTATACAAGTAGATATGAAGCATGCATTCTTTAAGGTGAATACAAATTAAACGCAATCATGAAGTTATGATAAATTATGAAGAACACCATTATATATCATAATGATTGTTACCGCCAAAACACTTGTATCGCGACCGACAACTTTAAAACTTCGGTTGGATTTTGGTTTTTTCTGGTCCACCAATCATGTGAAGGTGGCGGAGCTTATGCGAATGTCTTCGAACTGACCTTGATCCACGTTTGCCATCCGCCTTAAGGTCCCATGAAGACATTTGCATAAGCTCCGCCGCCCCTTCACATGATTGGCGGTCAGAAAAATTAACCCAAAATCCAACTAAAAGTTTGAATTTGTTGTCGGTCGCGATACAAGCGTTTTCGTAGTAAGGTTAACATCGAAAAGTTCTGACTGTAACTTTATTGCGTTTCTATTCAACATAAAGATATGAAGGAAGAGATTCTATTTACCATAAAGATATGAAGGCAGAGATTCTATTCACCATAACTGAGATGTGAAGGCAGAGATATATTATTAACTTACCGTGCTTTATTTCCCTAATAATTTCATTCTCCTTCTTTGTTTCCTTTGGGTAGGGTTCTAGACAAATGTTAAGCAAAATCCCATTAGAAAAATGGAATCTATTTGTCCTATATATAAAATATTTATGGGAATATTTCAGCCACTTAGAGCGCCTGTTAGATTCAAAGACGTTATCTGTGCGTGTGTACTGTAATCACACACGATTTTCAACCAATCAGAACGTGTGTGATCAACTAAGTATCCACTCCATATGCATTATGTTGTCCGTTCACGGCATTCAGTGTTATTTGTAGAAGTACGTAGATCTAGATACAGAGCAATCTTTAGGGTGAATACAAACGCAATTAAGTTACAGTCACAATGCTTCAACGTTAACCTAAACGCCATCATCAAGTGATAATGACAATGGCGTTAAGGTTAATGTCGAAATGTCAGTATTCACCATAAAGATATGAAGCAGAGGTATATATTAACTTACCGTGCTTTATTTCCTTGATAATGTCATAATCCCTTTGTATTTCGTTGGTATCATGTACCTTCTGCATTTTATTGGTGTCATGTTCCTTCTGCATTTCGTTGGTGTCATGTTCCTGTTGCATTTCGTTGGTGTCATGTTCCTTCTGCATTTCATTGGTGTAGTGTTCCTGTTGCATTTCGTTGGTGTCATGTTGCTTCTGCATTTCGTTGGTGTCATGTTCCTGTTGCATTTCGTTGGTGTCATGTTCCTTCTGTATTTCATTGGTGTAGTGTTCCTTCTGCATTTCGTTGATGCCATGTTCCTTCTGCATTTCGTTGGTGTCATGTTCCTGTTGCATTTCGTTGGTGTCATGTTGCTTCTGCATTTCGTTGGTGTCATGTTCCTGTTGCATTTCGTTGGTGTCATGTTGCTTCTGCATTTCGTTGGTGTCATGTTCCTTCTGCATTTCGTTGGTGTCATGTTCCTTCTGCATTTCGTTGGTGTCATGTTCCTGTTGCATTTCGTTGGTGTCATGTTCCTGTTGCATTTTATTGGTGTCATGTTCCTTCTGCATTTTATTGGTGTAGTGTTCCTGTTGCATTTCGTTGATGTCGTGTTCCTTCTGCATTTCGTTGGTGTCATGTTCCTGTTGCATTTCGTTGGTGTCATGTTGCTTCTGCATTTCGTTGATGTCATGTTCCTTCTGCATTTCGTTGGTGTCATGTTGCTTCTGCATTTCGTTGTTATCATGTTCCTTTTGCATTTCGTTGGTGTCATGTTGCTTCTGCATTTCGTTGGTGTCGTGTTGCTTCTGCATTTCGTTGGTGTCATGTTGCTGTTGCATTTCGTTGTTGTCATGTTGCTTCTGCATTTCGTTGGTGTCATGTTGTTTCTGCATTTTATTGGTGTCATGTTCCTTCTGCATTTCGTTGGTGTCATGTTCCTGTTGCATTTCGTTGGTGTCATGTTGCTTCTGCATTTCGTTGGTGTCGTGTTGCATTTGGTTGGCTTTTCGTTCCTTTTGCATTTGATTACCGCTTTTTTCTTTTTGCATTTGGTTGGCGTTTTGTTCCTTTTGCATTTGGTTGGCGTTTTGTTCCTTCTGCATTTGGTTGGCGTTTTGTTCCTTTTGCATTTGGTTGGTGACATGTTCCTGTTGCATTTGATGAGCGTTTTGTTCCTTTTGCATTTGGTTGGCATTTGGTTCCTTTTGCATTTGGTTGGCGTTTTGTTCCTTTTGCATTTGGTTGGCGTTTTGTTCCTTCTGCATTTGGTTGTTTTTTTGTTCCTTTTGCATTTGGTTGGCGTTTTGTTCCTGTTGCATTTGGTTGGCGTTTTGTTCCTTCTGCATTTGGTTGGCGTTTTGTTCCTTCTGCATTTGGTTGGCGTTTTGTTCCTTTTGCATTTGGTTGGCGTTTTGTTCCTTTTGCATTTGGTTGGCGTTTTGTTCCTTCTGCATTTGGTTGGCGTTTTGTTCCTTTTGCATTTGGTTGTTTTTTTGTTCCTTCTGCATTTGGTTGGCGTTTTGTTCCTTTTGCATTTGGTTGTTTTTTTGTTCCTTCTGCATTTGGTTGGCGTTTTGTTCCTTTTGCATTTGGTTGTTTTTTTGTTCCTTTTGCATTTGGTTGGCGTTTTGTTCCTTTTGCATTTGGTTGTTTTTTTGTTCCTTTTGCATTTGGTTGGCGTTTTGTTCCTTTTGCATTTGGTTGGCGTTTTGTTCCTTTTGCATTTGGTTGGCGTTTTGTTCCTTCTGCATTTGGTTGTTTTTTTGTTCCTTTTGCATTTGGTTGGCGTTTTGTTCCTTTTGCATTTGGTTGGTGACATGTTCCTTCGGTGTTTTGTTTGTTTCATGCTCCTTTTGTGCTTTGTTGGTGAAGGGTTCTAGACAATATTTAAATCAAAATGCCATTAGTCCATCTCAATGCACGTAGTTTTTGTATTTTTTATTGTCTTGGGCCCACAGTAATTGGTTACACTGTTGTGGTGTCCCTGCCTTATATTGTATTTGTTTTTTGTATACTAAGGCGAAGCTTAATAAACAATAAACAATAAACAACGTCCTGGCTCCCCCATATACATTATTAATGTAGTTCTTTTTCCTCCAAAAACATCGATTTGAAATTGATTTACAATTGAACACGACGTCAAAATGCTACAAGTTGCGGTAGAGATATTACTAGACATTGTACCTTGTTCTATTTTAAGGATCATGTCATCACTATTACTTTGGTCATCCATTGCTGAAAAGAAATCAGACGAACTACAGTCAGCTGAGACTCGATGCACCTTATACTACTCTGGAAGATAAGGGGGAATGAAATAATAATAACAGCAGATTAAAGAAAAGCAGACAATTTTTCAATATAAAACGAAAAAGTAACGCATTTTATCGGAAAAGGCAGTTAAAGGTGTTGCCATGACACCTTAAACTGCCAACATCAGGAGGTTCGGACTCCGCGCAAACTTTAAGACGTCAATTCTTTAACAGCCAAATTGACGTGCTGCACCACTTATTATTTTTACAACTCGAACCTGTCTCGAGTTCGGTTGCATGTTTCGAACAACTTCAGTTCGCGATGGTAGCTGCATGGAAACTGATTGGTTAAGTCCCCCTCCCCCCTCCCCAAATTTATTCATTTACAAAACTTCAGCTCGCACAAATAGCTCGCGGTCGATAACCACTTCCAAAAATAGCCCAAATGCGGTACAACGTTACATCACGTGACGCACGTCTCACTCTCCTGGTCATACCCATGCTTTCCTGGTAAATACCTTCTGCAGGGTTTACATCAGCAACCGTTTTATCTGAAACATAAAAACAAAGTTTCAATTAGTAGGGTAGTTTTCGTATGACTGCGAAAATGGCACGGTCACGGCACTCGGTCACGGCATGGTCACGGCATGGTCACGGCATGGTCACGGCACGGTCACGGCACAATTACGGCATGGTCACGGCACGGTCATGGCACGGTCACGGCACGGTTACGGCACGGTCGCGGCACGGTCACGGCAGGAATTTTGAATGTTTTTTAGACATCACGGCACTGAGACGGTCACGTAACGACGCAATCATTTTCACACTGAAATTTCACTATCTTCCCTAAATATCGGTATATATGTCTTTTCCATGGAAGTTTTACGTTATCTGATTTTTACATATTAAGCAATTATTGGATGAGGTCGGCTGAGGCAGATAACACAAACCGAGGCCTTAATAATTCCCCATATCCTACGAGAAACGAATTCAATAATTGATTTATTGTTTTTGAAAATAATTCTTTCTCAGTTGTGCTTTGTTGGCAAGAATACATGTTGTTGTTGTTTTCCCGCTTTTGGCATGAATCGCATAAATTAGCGTGACATCATACCGCAAGCTAATTTTCCATATTCGAGAAAATTACGTCATAACTTCGAATAATGGTTTTCAACATTTTTATAACTCCAAATTTGGGCAGCTAGCCGGCGACTATGGTAATTTATCCGGTGGCTCTTAACCAATCAAAACTCTTGAATTATTTTCAAAATATAATAATATGTATTATTTTTGTACCTGTAGGAATTCCTACATCGTCCACTACCTCGTTAACATCATAACCATCGTCTTCATCTGTCTCTATAATAGAATAAAAATGTCTGTACATTGATAAGACAAAGGTGATGGCTATTTGTTACTGTCCAATATTTGTTTAAAATCAAACATTTGAAGGGTTGTACTTGTTAGAACGTGATTGCGTTAGCGTGCGCGTACACATTTATCGCGCCTGTTTGATAGTATGTGCATGTATGCAGGGACTGGACCAGGAAGAAGGTAGGCTCTCGCTAGGGTGGAGTGAGGAGTTTTGCCCCCTCCCCAAATCAGTATTTTTGAGAGTAAAACGCAATTGGAAACATATTTATAAGCTACAAATGAGAAGTAGCGTCGGCCACCTTCTGCAGCTTCTGGTATGTGTGCTTGTTAAATACCTATAGTAGTATCTTTACCAAGAATAACTGTTTTCTTCTGTGCCCGACGAAGACCTGAATGCGAGAAAGAGTAGCATTAGGCCAAGTAACTTGATCGATTAAAGATTTGGTGGAATCATTCTAACAGTGTCCATAGTTATTGTGTATCAAATAGCATTCAAGAGACATAAAAACCGAGATATGATGCTCATGAGATTACAGGCAGCAAAAACAAAACAAAAACAAAAACTAAATCATGAATAGATCTATAAAAAGCGCACTGGCTCGCAGCCTGTTTATACACCTATTTCAAAAAAGGTTGTCGTATGAGAGCTCTCAATCCCACGCGACTAGACCGAAAAGGAGTATGGGTAGTAGCAAAACTTCACTTCCTTTCCGCTTTGGCATTGACGTTAGCATCAGTAAGTAAAGTTCTTTAGTGTATAAGGTCAGAGCAAGCTGATTTTGAGCAATCGTGTGTGATTTTTTTGATTTTATAACTTAAGTAATTTCTTCCCATACTCCCTTTCCGGTGAGTCGCGTAGGCTTTATACCGACAACATTTATTGAAATGGGTGTATACAATAGTACCTTTGTGTTTACATTGGGCTCGTTTAATAGAAAATGAAGCTGAGTCCATTAACTGTTGTCTTTTCACTTGACCAGGTGCAAGTCCGAGCTCCATGTATTTGTTGTACGTCAAAAACCACGATGGATGATGAGTTAACTCAAACGAGTAAAGTAAGGGATGTTTTTGTAGTTTAACGACATGGAATGTAGTGTCTTTGGCTAAAAGACAAGGGGATATATAAGGGAGAATATAAAGTGCACATTAATAATATTAAAAGCACGTTGGGGAGATGTAGAGCAAATGAGTAAATATACTCGACTAGGCTTGCTTTACTTGTGTTAGTATACAGCTCCCAGGGGGTGCAGAGAGAAGCAGGCATAGATTTTATTATAATTGCTTATAAACAGCAATGTTGTCGTGTTCTCTACTTCTTTAAGAAAACCCAATGCACCTTTTTCTGTAACATTCCGCGCAGAGCAGTTTCACTTCTTAATTGTTTACTCCTGAAATGTTGTGCATAACGTTGTAGAAAACGTTACAGAAGTAGATCTCGAACCTAAACCTGCTACTGCGCACAACTGTATATGTGTAGGATTGGACGATGCAAATCTGTGTTGCGCAAAAAGTTCCATCGCCTGTTTGGTCCCTCATTTTCAGAACTTTCGCGCGCGTGCTTTGTATGCTATGCATTCTCAAACGTACAGTCCAAAACAGGAATATTGGTCCAAACACACTATGCAACGTTTCTTGCGAAGTTGCGCGCACGTACAGCAGTTGCATCGTGTTTGCCTATGCACCCCCTGCAACGGTTGCGCGCAAAAATATAGAGTAAAAAGTTACATGATCATGTTTCAGAAGGCAAACGTACTGTTTTTAGTTTGAGCATACTATTCCTATAGTGAGAAGCACCTTTCGCGTGCGCCAACAATGACTTTTTCTCCTGTACTGATCATTTACATATAAAAAATAACATTCATATAGGAAACTTACCAAATAATTCGTTTTTCGAGGGCTTCTCAAGATGAAACCTGTAATTTTTGTGCCTCAAATAAAATCCAGGATGCGTAATTGATTCAATAGCGAACATTCCTTTTTGATCACCCAAGAAACCCCCTGGTCGTAGACGAAACTTGTCTGGACGTCGTCCCAGAAATGTTCGTATAAAATTTGCTTGCATTCCATAATTATGTAGTTTTTTCGTCGAATCATGATTATAGGGCTTTGATGATAAAATGTATATACAAGCTTGACCATATCTTCTTCCTAGTGATAAAACCAACGCGTACCAAGATTGGCATGAAATGAACAAGGTTAATGCAAGAATTTACTGTAAATTGCTTCCATTGAGACAAAATGACTTTACGATGAATTTATATATGTGTCTTAGGTTTTTAAAACCCTTTGTTACAAGTCACAAACGTACAAACAAGTCCATTTTGTGGAGACTAGTTTCAGATTTATTCCCTTTTCAATCCACAGTTTACAATGTTTTGAAACGATCACGCATGTCAACATAAGCGCGCGCACTAACTGTCTTAGTCTATCTTAGCGCGCGGAATGTTTACAAAGTTCCATTCGCTCTTGTTATTGATCTTTGGTTCTCCTCTATTTATTTGAACAGCTTCGCTGACTTGTCTAAGTAATGCATCGTGATGAAATGACTTTACCACATTACAAGTATACTTCGGTATATTCGATCGGTGTTTTTCTTTGGCATGCCTCCATAATACAGAATTTCCATTCTTGTTCTCTAGATCTTTAAGGTGTTCTTTTCCTCTGCTGTAAGTGTTTCTTGCCGTTTCTCCTATGTACTTCTGATCACATTCATTGCATACTATACCAACACACAAATAAAACTAAGGACTTATTTCTTATTTCGATATATTATATAATATATATAAATATAGTATGCAATGAATGTGATCAGAAGTACATAGGAGAAACGGCAAGAAACACTTACAGCAGAGGAAAAGAACACCTTAAAGATCTAGAGAACAAGAATGGAAATTCTGTATTATGGAGGCATGCCAAAGAAAAACACCGATCGAATATACCGAAGTATACTTGTAATGTGGTAAAGTCATTTCATCACGATGCATTACTTAGACAAGTCAGCGAAGCTGTTCAAATAAATAGAGGAGAACCAAAGATCAATAACAAGAGCGAATGGAACTTTGTAAACATTCCGCGCGCTAAGATAGACTAAGACAGTTAGTGCGCGCGCTTATGTTGACATGCGTGATCGTTTCAAAACATTGTAAACTGTGGATTGAAAAGGGAATAAATCTGAAACTAGTCTCCACAAAATGGACTTGTTTGTACGTTTGTGACTTGTAACAAAGGGTTTTAAAAACCTAAGACACATATATAAATGCAAGAATTAAAGACTATTAATTATAGTTTTTATTTGGAGAGGAGAGCATGAACAGTTCTACTCCGGGACCATAAGTTACCTTAAAACGCCTCAAAACGCCTTAAAACGCCTTATAAAACGCCTTAAACATGCCTTAAAATACTCCGTGTAGCCTAAAGTAGTATTTCAGTTAATTCAACTCTTTCAATAAGTTGCCTTAAAACGCCTAAAAACGTCGTAAAACGCCTTAAAAAATTACACAAATTTCTCCACATTTTCTTAAAACGCCTCCTAAAATCGCATTAAGGTGGTGCAAAAAACGGCGACTTAAGAACCCGCGATAGGCCTATGAACGGGCTACATTCACTTAATGATAATCATGATCGCATTATCCATGCGTATTACAATCTTCTGTTTATTGTCGGCATTACAGACAGAACTTTAGAGAGTGCACAGTGGCAATGACTTGATAATCCCATGATTCTTTGCGGTTCTCAGGTAAAATGACAACACTCTTGAAATTCGTTGTAGATTAATATCGGTCTTCGACAAGTTTTGTAATTTATAACGATTATCACTAGGAAAGAGCCAACAAAAACAAAGGAAGATATAAACAAGAATCAATATAATAACAAAAACAAGGGCTGAAGATTCCTGCAGACTTCCTTATCAACAGAGTATAGATGTATTTAATTCGCTACTGACCTTCAGTTGCAGTTATCGATATAAAACAGATGTAAAATATTGCCAGAGAATATAAATAAATATATCTGTGTTCCATTATCCAAGGGATAGACACAATCAACGGTTAAATAAACATGTGTTTAGACTATCTAGCGGCCATTGTAGTGCTAACGGTACATTGACCTACCAAGGGATGACGTCATAAGATGGTTGAGTCGGGGTTATAATACAAACACCAGTCACTGTTGGTATTTTGTAGTACAAAAAAATGTTTCTATATTGTCGGATGTTGACATTTAATGTCGGTTTTATGAAAGTTAATTATATAACGTCATTCGATTGGTTAGTCAATTGGTAGAACTACTACTGCTTTTTCTCATCCTTAGAAACTATGAAAATCTTAACATTTTCTGGTTTCAAAACATGTGCAAATTCATTTACAGATGAACTCTTTTACTTTGCAAAGATCTTTAGTTTGGTGGTATTTTACACGTTTTTAAAACAAAAAATTGAGGTTGTTGGCTTCAGTACTCCGTGTGACGTCAGTGATTGTCATTCATATTCCAACCAGAGATCGATATTGTGAAGATGTAAAGTATCGCTATTGTTTATTTTATTTTATTTTTATTTTATTGATTTTGCCAATTAGGACACCGCAACAGCTTTAGTAAGGTATCAAGAAAGTCCGACCAGCGCACCTGTCGCACGGACTATTTCACATCAAAATAGCTTTGACACGATCATTCAACCATGAATAAATCACATGTTCTGTGACCCACACAACCTATTTCAGTTTACTGTCAGAACTTGTAACATTTGTGAAAGGAAAAACTTGACAATGGAATGAAAGTAAATCCAAAACAGAAACAAAGAAAAGGAAACACGATAACATTAAACAGGTATATGTTAGATATAACACCTGTATTGCTGCGAGATTGGAAAAAATGAAAAAGTTCACTGGTTTGTCAATGATGAATATTTGAATATTAGACATTTTTCGTCTTGACTCAAAGATATATTTGATAGTGAATTTGATATTACCTGAATAGAAAAAGCAAAAAGACAGACAAAAAAGGACTACATAGTCTGTAATTGCTTTTATACAATAATATCTAGAAAGTATAATAATTGGTTGAAAAATAGCATAAATATGGTCATTTCTATTTTGTTTACAGACGATATGGTGTAAGCTGGTAATTTGTGGTGCTTGACTTGACTGTACATACAGATATGAATAAAAACACTTGTTTGTTTGTCCTGTTGCATTTTCTACTTTTAGGTAAGAATAAACTCGATTTTTACTTTAATTTTTTCAATGATAACAATATAATGATGATCTGATGATGATGATGATGAGGTTCATGATAACGGGTGGACTCAGGATTATAATGATGATCTGATGATAATGATTGATGATAATGATGATGATTGATGATAATGATGATGATGATGATGCGGTTCATGATCATGGGCGGACTAGTTGGACTCAAGATTATATTTCAGGAGGCGTTACAGCGTTGAAGAAATCAGAAACTGTGCAAATCGATGATCCAGAAGATATTTATATGAAAAGATTCAAGAATTAAATAGAAAAGGGCCCAAAATCGTCCTTGAAGGGAGTGGGAGAAGGGGGTGTACACGCCGTGCACCCTCCCCTCCTAAAATTCACCCCTGATGATATAGCTATGATTTCAATGATAGCGCGGTTTTCGTATGAATGAGAAACTTACCGCGCCGTACCGTGACCGTGTCAGTACCGTAATGTCTAGAAAAACATTCGAAATTCCTGCCGTAACCGTGCGGTGACCGTGCTGTTTTCCCTGTCATACGAAATCGGCCCTAGTGACTGCGGTGACATTAGAACATTGAAGTACTGCAAACTTAATATTGACAATGGTTACCATGGTAACTATTAGGGCGAAGTTAACTATTGATTGACTGGTTACCATGGCAACTATTAAGATTAAGTTAATGATAATGATAATACATCAAAAACTATCAGCACTACACTTGTACTACCATTGCTCAAAACCTGTTGCGAAACTTTAGTTGTCACGTTTGACTAAAGCTTGTCAGATATTTACGAAAACGACACGTTTTTCTGCTGATTAAAATATTACCTCTCTCAAAGTGCAGGGTATATATCTCTGAGACACATTCACCATATTTTTGCGCCTTTTGTTCCCATTTTTGTTCACGTTTTTCTGCATGCCTTTTGTTCACGTTTTCCCGCCTTTTGTACACGTTTTCCCGCCTTAATTTGTTCATGTTTTCCCGCCTTTCGCTTGCGTTTTCTTGCCTTTTGTTCACGTTTTCCCGCCTTTTGTTATTTCAGATTTTCGCGCCCTTTTCAGCCAATGATAGCCATACTAATACTAATAATAAGCGTTTGAAATCATAATAACAACTGAATCAATGAATGAAGATTAATAATGATAACAGTTTTATAATAACATTTTTCTCTTTAGACGACCTTCTGAAGGCAGTTGCCTTGGATAACAACCCAGAAGACCAAGAAGAAAATATCAACAATGTCAAAAGCGTTATTCTTCATCAGCTTGAGGATCAGATCGATAAACTTTCATTCCCTGGTCCCGTGGACACTGAAGCTTTTGTGCGCAACAAAATACAGGAATACTATTACCTAAGAAGTGGAAAGAGAAAACTGGACTGGATGTACAAACCATACAAAGGAACTACTCCTCATATACAGGAAATCTTTCTGGGGCGTTGTTGGGATTATGTTCAAAATAAAGATACGTACTTATTGGGCTCTAAAAATATAAACTGCGAGGCCTTATGGAATTCATTTGTCAAAGCATTTGCTAACAAAGACCCTTGTGAAGTTAAAAGAAAAGATTATGGGGAGTTTTTTAGCCTTTTTGTAGAAAAACCGCTGGTTGATAAGGTAGGTCGTTTTCAAGGAGCAAGTGTAGCTAAGTTGGTAAGTGCCACGGGGGGGGGGGGGGGGGACTCCTATCCCCGTCCATTTCCGATCGGAGTACCCCCCCCCCCCGGGGTAAGTGCACGGCCTTCTGAGCGCGCGAGAGGTCTCGAGTTCAATTCCCAGTCACCTCGCACTCGTTTCGACTTCTTTCCATCCTGTGTAGCGGTTTAATTAGCTTTAAATACTCTTAAGACGGAGCGCATTGTCGGTTTCCTGGGAGATCAGATTCCTGCTGAAGGAGCTACCGACGCTAAATATTACTGCATCACTTTTTGATGATTGATTTTTTTGCCAAGCTGCGGATCATTTATAAATCTGACTCTGCTTACGTCCTCAACTGTGTCTCTTATTTGTCCAGTGCGCATTGAGGCATGCAGATCTCCTTGCCACTTCCTAACGTTCTCCTGCTTAAATGACTATTGAAATTTTAACGTTGCAAACTTTTATGTGGTCTCGTCTCTGCAGTCACGCTGCAATTAACGCATTTGGAAATCTTGAAGCCACCTTGCACCTTCACTTTAGTGTATCTGTGCTTTTGTCTGTCTGTCTGTCTGTTTGTCTGTCTGTCTGTTTGTCTGTCTGTCTGTCTGTCTGTTTGTCTGTCTGTTTGTCTGTCTGTCTGTCTGTCTGTTTTTCTGTCTGTCTGTATGTTAACCGTCTGTTTTTTTTTGTATTATACAAGGTCCTGCTGTGGTCAGGTACACGAGAATGGGCGCACACATACTCACGCTTGTTCAACAAATATGTGACACTAGAGGATACACTAGCAGGGTTTGTAAAATTATAATCACATCCTATGTAGAAATTACACAACCCGGCCGGCCAGATATATATTCGTTCTCAAAAATCTTCATATATTTTGACACCGAAAGAACTCTTAGGTGACTCAATTCAAATTGCTCTGTACGAGAGATCATACAACATAGCTAGGATACTAAAGTCTCGCCATTCGGCTTCGTTTTGTTTCCCATGTCCCGCTTTCCGAGGTAAAACGAGCAAAGTGGAACATAACTCCGAGCTCGGCGGCATGAACGGTTTTTAAAAGTCGAAAAGGTAAGCTGAGTAACCTAGCTCGACACAAATTTGAAAATAATTAAATAAATGTTGAAAATAAAAAACGCGCAAAGCATTAAAAAAATTCAAAGAAAAAAACAAGAATTGAAAAGAAAAGAACGACTAAAGAAGAAAAAGTGAAAAAAACCCTCCGTCCCCAAGAAGGCTCGAACCTGTAACATCTATATAAGCACCCCCTGGAAATAAATTAAAAAGATATATATAAGTAAATAATAGAAAAATAAGAAAAAGATAAATAAATTTTGGGACGATTCTCCCGAGACATTTTGAGAAGCTGAGACATCGAATCGACTTACGTCACGGATGAAGATTTCGGCCCCATCCACGCTATCCCGGTGCTAGCTACATAAAACAGTTGACTTGGCCCGAAGGCCAGGGAGGGAGACGATATCCGGACCCTAATCCATACCTTTAGATATCACCTTAGACCGCTGCGCTACCTAGACACTTAATAAAATAAATGTGTAATTGGGGTAGTCTATTCGGCGAAGTTTCATTGTGATGCTAATATGATTGTCCCAACTCCTCAGGTGGAGAAGAGAACCAATCAGAATCCATCCATTAAAATGATGATTTCGTATTATAAATAGAAAGCGTAAATAAAATAATAAATTTTCGTAAGCTAGTATGTTCAAGTACATCGGGCTTTTTTGCAAGACGTTACGGTACTGACTGTTTATGGCGTCTCAATATGCCGGATGATTGTCTCTGATATTGAAAGTCTTCGATAAATAAGTAAGAAAAAAACGATTTCTTTTCCTCAAGGATAATCCTAAAGCGGCGCGAAGGCTAAGGGTTTGATACGTCAGTAAAGTAAGTGGGTACATGTATATCCTTTCGTATTATGAATCCCACATAAAAGTCGCTGACATACACATCAAGATCACGGTAGAGAAATTCAGTGAATTCAAGAGGACGCACAAAACTTAGGAATCCCACATTCCCGCTACTGTCCTTCGCAATTTGCGAATCCCGATATCCCGCTCGCATCCCGCTCGCATCCCCAATCTCACTCCCAAGCGAGTCAAATCCTGCTTCCACTTAACGTATTGTGGAGCTCTTTAAAGAAGTTCTTTCAGTATTAAAATACAGATTAGAACAGTTTACGTATGAGTGAGAAACGGACCACGCCGTACCGTGACTGTGCCGCACTGCAAAAACGCGCGAGTAGATTTACTCAAAAACTTGAGCAAACCGGTGCATCCACAGTAACTCACTTATCCGAGTAAATTTACTCAGTTATTTGAGTAAAGAGTACATACGCAGTTACTCAGTTATTTGAGTAAAAGGTTCTCAGTTACTGAGTAATTGAGTTACTCAAATAACTGAGTAAATTTCCTCGGATAAGTTAGTTACTGTGCATGTGGATGCACCGATTTACTCAGTTTTTGAGTAAATTACTCGCGCGTTTTTGCAGTGCGTGCATGAGTGGGAAACGAACCGTCTTAGTTACGGTACTGACACGTACGGTACGGCACGGTCCGTTTCCCACTAATACAAAAACTGCTCTATAAAAACATTCGAAGTCCCTGCCGTAACATAGTCACACGAAAACGGTCTATGTCATGGACAGCCATTTTTATTTATAAAATATTTGAGATATTAAGCGCACGCGCTGATTGGCTAGCTACCATGTATATATCAGAGGACAGAGACAAGACTCGCTCTGAAACGTCAAAAAATATTTTATGAAAGCTATATTAATCAATGGTGCTCATTATGCGTAGCAGTGACAAACTAATTCGTTATAATTCCTCATTAAATCTCTTTTGAAATACCTATTCACCAATTTAGATATCTCTTAAACGGTCTTATCTGGTGTGGCAGCAAAAACTGGCCTGGAATCAATTTCAAATCGTGTCCATATGAATGCTCCAAGCAAAAAGCATTCTGGGGACTGGCTGCAGATAAGGTTGGTACTATTATTACTACTACTGCCTACGAAGCCCATTGAATACATTGGTGAATGATCCAATAAGACATACCTTATGAATGCATGAATGGGACTGGGCATATACACAAAGAGGGAGGGCGTTGGGATGCAGTTGGGAAGGTTATGCTATCGCCCGATCGGGAGAGGAGGGGGAGGGGGTCAAAATTAGGAAATGCCGAATGAAACAACGGGTTTTTATTTTTCTTCAACGAAAAACGAAAAAAAATCTCAAGAATACAATTCAATGTACCAGTGTGCTTTTGTCAACTACTCTATTTTTTATGTCTGTAACGTCTTTTGAACTTATTCACGTTCTATCATTTGGCTGAGGATGGTGTCACAATCAGATGACATCGAAACATCGCTCGTTATTGTCCTTCGTATTTATTATCAGACAAACCGAACTGTTGGGCTAATTGTAGATGGGGTAGGCTTAATTATTCTGTTCGCATTGTGTTATATGCTTTTCTTTATATTGGTTTTTATTTACTATTATTAATTATTTGTTTAAACTGACGGCGTACAGCTTGCGTTACGTGCTCGTGGTACTGTACATGTTATGCTTAATGGTACAAGACAACATCTCATCGACAGACAGATTTTTCCTGCCTTCATGGACGATAGGTATGGAACTCTATTTGCTTTCTTGCGCCATATCGAATATCTATCTCGGAAATTCTGATCGAAAGGTGCGCGTAAATCCCTAGATTTGAATAATTCGCAGTACAATAATGCTAGCGTTTCTTTCACAACGAAGAAGACCCGAAACGTCTGTATCTTTCTTCACATTCAAAACCAGCATGTCAAACAGCGCACTTTACAAACTAATTAATTTGTTCAATTCATCAGTTATCTCGCTGAGGACCAAGTTCCTAATCTTCCACTTGAAAACCTCTCTGAGGTTAAAATTTTCGTTGGACACACTTTGCACCATACGAAACTGTAAGTACATTCTTGGTCACAAAATATGATACATTGTTCATTGGTCACACTGTAAGTACCTTGCGACATTACAATTTTATTCACACAACACTGTAAGGCAATTGCTGTGTGTGTAGCTTCTCCAGTAACTTATTCTGCGACATTAACATGCACAACAAGACTTTATGACAGCAACTGGTATCACAAACATTTTTTAATGCATTAGAACAGTCATTTCTACTTGCCGATTTGATAAGTCTTTTGTGGCGATGTATTCGCCTCCATTGAAGATTCAAGATTAATTCCAAGACTTGCTGACGATCTGTTTCACCGATAAAGGAAATATTTTGATGCTTTCTCTTTTGAATTTCCAACAGATTAATAATTCTCGTTTCAATTTATATCACCATTGTAGAGCATTAAAATGGAAGTTGCATGCTGCAAATTGGAATTGTTTTAAAATTATTTTCAAAATTAGCGTTGCGCAAAAGAATCGCTTTTCGGGGCTTTCGGTATTTGCGCGCGGTGTTACAAAAGTATTTTCACCATGAAACATTGCTGCAATTTATGATGCACATGATTCAACAGTTGCAGAAGTAGAACTCGATTTTACTTCTACCCTACTGTCGCAGGTATGAACACAAGGTGCAATTCAATGTTCTGGCCTGTAAGGTGCGGTAGTACGAGCAATAAAATCGTGCAACTTGTCGCGCAACACTGTTTGTTGCAAGTTGTAGAGTTGAATTACCGCCCCACACGCAACTTGTCATGCAACAAAAATCGATGTTGCAGGTTGCGGCTTCTTGCATGCTGCAAAGAGTAGAAAGTGGTTCAATGTTGCTCGACAAGTTGCACGATTTTGTTGCTCGTATTACCGCGCCTTTAGTCAGAAATAAACTGAAGAATACAGTGGCACAATCTAATCATACTGTTACTGATTAAACAATATTATAAATTCTTTTCTGTAGAGAAACATGCAACAGTTTGTCAATCAAGGAGCTTCAAGACAGGCTGGTTTCACGTGGACTAAAAATATCATGTTATGATGACCCTAAGTAAGTTGAACCTGATGGGTTAGCAAAGTATCATTTTGGGACTGTAGGCCGTGGCTATGATGGACAAAATCATGGCTGTGAAGAGGAGGGTGGGTCATCAACATTTGTCGGTCATGCGCTTTTCCAGAAATGGCAAGAATATTTGACCGTCGGACGTTTCGTATGCTGAGATGTCAATAGGGTTGTAAAACTCAATTTTCTGAGTTTTTCAGTCACAAGGAGTTTGCCAGTTAGGATGCTTGTTTGAACTTGTGACCATTACAGTGAGAATATTAAAGTATTTTACCATCGGTTTTTCAGTGTAAATTACAATAGAGTGCTCACACTAAATCCGTGCAACATAAATATTACAAAATAGGTGATAAGTTATGCAAATTCCTTTGTTTGCTATTGTCTAATCAACACTATTTAGTAGTAAATATTACTATTTGTTTCACGGATTAAGTGCGAGCACTCTAGCATTTCTGTTACAAATTAACTGTTAATATATTATCATGAATATCATCTTTCTTTCTTTTTAGTGTGTTTCGTCATCTACTGTGTTTGAACCAACCAAATGATCCTCTTTGCTTATTTAAAACACTTACTCAGAGTGATAAATGATACAAGATTAAATGTGGTGGCATATGGATGCAATCATATTAAAAGAGAGGACCATTCATTCAAGACAGAAACAAGGCTAGCATAACAAAGTGAAACTACAATATAATTATATGAAAAGACTGTTAAATGTTTTAAAAATAATTATACTATAGCACTGACAGCAACCATGAAAGGTCATTAATTTCCATGAAAAATTGAGTTTGAAAATTTGTAAGCACCCCATAAATTTGCCTGTAAAATTACAGAAATTGAAAATAACTTGTGCTATAAGAAACATCTATAAACTGTATGGCACATAGTTATCAGATCTTTGCAAAATGGGCCCCAGGAGTCAGCTTTTGAAGGACTGAAGTGGATGAGTATAATGACCTCTTGTGGTCTAAAAATCAGGCTACAAACAACAAGGTTTTTAGTGAAAAATGGTTATAGACATGGTGTACATGTGTACATGTAAATGCTAATGTACAAATAAATATAGCATACCATCATAAATCTTCCATCTTTTAATTTCCTCATAATGTATACTAACTTCAAAATTACCTTTTGTATCTTAACTATGACAATTAAGCCATCTCACATACATGTATAAACTATAGTTTACAAAGTCCATGAAAAAGTGTCCTTGGCCTAAAGCGAAATCTTTAAAAAGAAATGTCTGACATCATCAGTTTCAACATTACACATGCAAATATGAAACAGCTAGTGCCTGTGACAGGATAGCTTTAACCAACTTGGTGAAACACACATGAGGTTGGTGTGTATAATAATAGCATTCAAAATGACTGTTGACTTTGCTGACAGTCTGAAAAGGATATCAAAACAGATGACATTGTCATGATAGTAATGCAATGAATGCATGCGATACATCTATATTTGTGAGCTCACATACCATGCATCTTGTGTTGCACTATGTACTTAATCTGTCAAATTCAACAATATATACAGTATCTTTGCCATTCTGTCATTATGTTCTATTAATGAGCAAGGATCACATAGTTGGTTAGTGTGCAGCTTCTATGCAAGAGGTCCAAGTTCATTTCCCAGTGACTGGGAACACTGATGGAGGGGGGAGGGGGGGGGGGGTAGAGGGTACACACTTTGAACACTTTATATAAGGCCCTCAGGTTCGAGAGAATTGGCTACCACTCCCTGTGCTTTTGAATTGAAATAAATTATCTTTTTACCTTTTAATTACCTTTATAAACTGCTTTTATAAACTGTTTAAAATCAGGGGCGTATTCAGAATATTTCAAAGGGGGAGTCACACTTTCCATTTTCTACCAAAGGGGGGGTCACACTTCCAATTTCTCAATCTTTCTCCAGCCAGATTCTTTTTTTTCTCTCATCTTTTTGTTTTCAAAGGGGGGTCACGGGCACCCTGGGACCCTCCTGGATACGCCCCTGAAAATTGTAGTGGTTTTCTACCAAAAATAATACATAACATACATGTAGCACTGGTCTTAAGTAGAATCGGATAAAACAATTCACGCAACTTGTAACTTTTAAAAATCTGTTTACTTGGACGTTTTTCGGCCTTCTTCAGCAAACTGTAGCACTGGTCTAATATATATGCATGGCAGTTCCTAAATATTCCGCACTGTAATGTTCTGTATAATAATTTTTGCCTTTCATTCATGATCTCTCTGTACATTTTCTAAGTGTTGTAGTTCTTGTAATCCTCCTAAAACCAATTTGATATGAGCTTTGACTCTTGCAGCTTCTTTGCTAAGTCTTTCAGCAGAAGAATTCAACATCTCACACTTCTTTTCGATAAACTTCAAAGCTTCTTCAAAAGTAAATTGCACGTAGAATCCAAAACCAACAGCTACAAAAATCATAGATGTATCTGGAACGTGAGCTTGACAGTAGAAATTCGTCCCCAAGTCAACCATAGTTTTTAATTTTTCTCCAGCGGAATGCGATTTTTTAAGCTGATTTATGGTAGTCTTTAGCTGGGTATATTCATTGATTTTGACATATATTTCTTCTTGTGCTTTATATACTGCTTCTAAGTCTTTTCTTAGCCTTTTGTCAATAAATTCTTCATATTTTAAGACTTTTTCTTGAATGTCCGTCTTTTCCTCACTTGCGTCCGCCATTTTGAATCTATTAGTGCCAAGGACTTTCGCAGCATTTAAAGTAGAGTAAGACTGAGTTCCATTCAAGATGGCGACTATAAATTCCCATCATCCCTTGCAGTCAGGTACTGCTCATGCGCATTCGGCTTCGGCCGATGTCCGCCAAAATGGCGTTTTTAACTCTCTCAACAAAAACTAAAGTGTAACAAACTTTTCGTCGAGAAAATTTTTCGTTTTGGGGTTCATTTGGAAGTTAAATCATTATTCTTGAAGATGGCTGGTTTTGAGCGCGCTGGGTTACCGGGTTGTGAGTATATTCGGCAGACTTTGACCAACTGCACAGACATGGCCGCCGCTATAGAAAACTTTCAGCACGAGAATGGCGTTCTTCTTCCCTCTCTTCAATCAGCTCTTCCTTTCCTCGATTTACACGGTGTTGGAAGACTAGAATTCCACTCCTCTGTCATGGATCACCTAAGAGAAACGGTGTTAGAGAAAATAAAAAGTCTGGATGAGAAAAAACTAAAAGAAATATTGGAACAGTCCTTTCCTTTCATTCATGTTCCAGAACTTCAGCCAGTTGTGATGGAACTCATGAAATATCTTCCTAAAGTCAGTGATGAATGCCTCGAACACATTGCTAATGATGTAAAACTGTATGAAGATTGTGCCATTGAAGTTAAAAGACAAATCTGGGTCAAGCATCATCATTTGTTTGGGGACGCAGTGGGGCCTTTGTTGAAGCAGTACTTAGAGATCAAATACCAGAATCTCCATACCACAGACTCCCATTCATCCACTGACTTCTTCTCTGTCTCCTCAAAAGTGAGACGGCAGCACTCTATTGTCCAGGACTTAGCAAAGATGATTGGGAAGTCTTTGGAACTTTATAACTTAGTTCTGCAGTTTTTAAGGACTTTGTTTCTTAGGACCAAAAAAGTTCATTATTGTACTTTGAGATCAGAGCTTCTAATGGCTGTGCATGACCTGGAGGTGAAGGATATCAAGGATGTTGACCCTTGCCACAAGTTTACATGGTGCTTGGATGCCTGTATTAGGGAGAAGAACATTGAGGGAAAACGAATAAAAGAGCTTCATGGATTTCTTGAAGTGGCTAAGAAAGAAGAAGAGCGTGTTATAGGGTAAGAGGGGTAGAAATGGGGTAGAAGATTACCTGATCAGGGGGTTCATCAAGGTTTTGAATTGGGGATATGTGGCTGTGACACAAAGGCAAGAAATAGAGCTGATATTTATTACCAGATGTTGCATTACTTGTCCAAGACAGCTGGGCAAAACCCACTGAAGTTGTCTCCACAACTGGTCAAATTGCCCGGTGCCCAGCTTCCTGATTGCTTAATTTAACAACAACCATCTCATTAATCACATCGTTGCTTCAGTGATGAAGGGTTCTTAATTACTGTAGTAAACATGATGCAGAGTTTTACTTTTTTGGGGGTGGCTGGATTCAGGATATATACAAAACAAAAGTGAGGGAAAATAATGGACAGGATTGGGATGCTCCATTGGCCTCAAGTTTATCAGACTGTTATAAGTTACTAGTGTAAAATGGGTCATATTACCATTACCTGTTTGGGTTACAAGGGTAAATTTTTGAAATAGTAGAGATTGACCGTGATCCCCTTCAAATGTTTTTGCCCTCTATAATTTCAAGACTGCCTCTCATCTAAAAAGTACTGAAAATGGACTGTTATATTTGCTGGTAATAACTGATGGAAAACTTTCTTATTATTATTGTAGTGATATAGCAATGATCTTATGTGATCCATTTGCTGTTAATACTATTGCTAAAAGTATTATCAAGCAGCTGCAAAGACTTGTCAACTCTGAAACAATCCCTAGAGTAAGTAAAAATGGTATTTGTAAAGTACAAGCTTGTGGGGTTTCAGTAGATTCTGCCAAAAGTAGATTGTGACCAGTAATGGGGGCGAAAGGAGAGTGACATTTTACTTCTTCCATGTCATTATCCCCCTCATATTTTACCTATTTCTTTTCCCCCAGTACCAACTATGCAGATTAATGGCTGTTTGATTAGAAATCTTACATCAAAAATGAAGGAGTGCACACACAAATGGCCTAAGTGACTTTTCTGATGATTTTTTCAATGTTTTAAAATGATATCATTTATGCCTAAATATTGATGTCTGTTTATCCACGAAAAAGTCACTTTCATAAGAAACCCTTCAAATACAACACTAACCCCCCCCCCCAGTGACATTTAATGATTTATAAGGATGAAATAGATTGAATGAATAGATTCCATTTTTTTATGTGACTGTGCTGTAATTCACTGGATAAACAGATGATGTCATAATGTGGAGAGAGCAAAAAAAGTATGCCACAAGGTATGGGGTGGTGTGATGGTTCCCACCACATTTTTACATTATCTGTGCATCTATTGAGTGCAGACACATGGAAAATGAAATCTGTTTTATATCATATTTACAAAAATATTTCATGGGTACTGTGATCACACATGGTTGTCAACCAATCAGAGTGTACATAACATAACAATCATTATACATGTATAATGTTAAATAGCTTCTTGCAGAGTACTGGAAAGTAGTTGTTAATTAATATTGGTGTTTATGTTAGACTAACAGTGATGTCGTCTTCTTGCTGAGATTACTGAATCTTGGTGTTGGAGCATGGGACATGATTGACAAACAAGCCTTCAAAGAGCTTCCAGTGGTAAGCTTTTTTGTGTTGAAATGCAAGAATACTGTAAAATGCAGTAGAATATGCAACATCACTATTGCATTTTGATGGTTTTTACAGGGTATAGTCTATGGCAAATTATGAAATCTTGGAGATAAAAATGACTATACCTCATGTTCCTAATCTTCATTTCTTGTGCTCAAATCTCCCAATGTTGTGTATATAGATCACAGTAGATCACAGTAGATCACAGTGGCTCCCGAGGAGGATGCAACGTGCAAAGGAAGATAACAAGCGTACATGGGTACGGAAGATACGGTCTTTTTGGAAACTGTGATAAGGTTTATTCAAAACCTAAAAATTGTTGTATTCTGCCAAGCAATGTGCAAATTTCTTCTAAACCATCGAACCTTGACACTGAGAACAATGCATCATTACCGTCTTATTTGCGGACACGCTCTGGTCGAATAAATAGAACTGTAAACACAGAAAATTCTGCTTGCATCGAATCTTCATCAAATCCTATCTCAACTACTGTATCCAATCTTCAACTGGCCTCCACACAACTCAGGACATCGAGAGGAGTGAATTTCAAGTATCTAACGTACATCAAGTGCACGAAGACAGCGAGAGGTTTTACACCAGTTAATTTCTGTTTATTAAACACTAGATCAATCAATAATAAATCCCTTGCTGTCAAAGATTACGTGGTTGATAACGATCTGGACATCCTTGCCGTTACCAAGACATGGCTTGGAAACAACGACAATTTCTCTGCGGCTGATGTATGTCCCACAGGATATTACTTTCATCACGAATCACGAACGAGTTCACGTGGAGGGGGTGTTGGTCTTCTCATGAAGAAACATATTCATGTCAAGAAACAACCTCTACATAAGTTCAAGTCTTTTGAATACATCGACGTTATGGCCAAATGCTCTGATGGCTGCATGAGGATTGTTGTAATCTACAGACCACCGGCAAGTAAAGCAAAACAAGTCAATGCCTCTCTATTTTTAGAGGAGTTTTCTACTCTTGCTGAACTGCTTGTTATTTCCCCTGGTAACCTCATGATAACTGGTGACTTCAATTATCATGTGGATGATGTCCAAAACCCAGATGCCATCAAGTTCAATCGTACACTAGAATCGTTTAACTTAAAACAACATGTGAACGGCCCGACTCATGATAAAGGTCATACCTTGGATTTAATAATAACAAGAGCTGACGACAACTTGGTGTATACTACTGAAATAAAAGATCCAATGTTATCAGACCATTCTGCCATTCACTGCAACCTTCGTATGAAGAAACCTCCAATTGAAAGATCAGAAATCCAGTATCGTAAACTGCGATCCATTGACATGGAGAAGTTTACTACAGATCTTACTGAGTCAAACCTTGTACAACATTACCATGAAGACCTCTCAGATCTTATTGGCCTGTATGAAAAGACACTTCAAGAAACACTGGATAATCATGCACCTTTAAAACGTCGCGTGATCACGCTTCGCCCATCCGCACCTTGGTATACTGACAGTATTGGTGAAGCCAAGAGGAAACGCCGTAAGTTAGAGCACCGCTGGCGTGTGTCCGGCCTTTACATCGACAGACAAATGTATGTCGAGCAATGTCAAGCTGTCAACAAGATGTTACAAGAGGCAAAAGTATCGTATTATTCTTCTGTCATTGCTGACAATGCATCGAATCAGAAAACACTCTTCAGCACAATAGATAAAATGCTACATCGCAAACCAGAGCGACGCTATCCAGAGGCTTCGTCGACTCTCGACCTTGTCAATGGCTTTGCTGAATTCTTCCATAACAAGATTGTAATGATAAGAAATGAGCTAGCTGAGAGATCTACTTCCCTGAGCTACACAGATGAAGAACAGACCATGTGCTGCACGAAATTTGATAAATTCCGCGTGGTGACCGTGAACACAGTTAAAGATTACATCAGCACCACTGGAAGAAAGTCATGTGAGCTTGATCCTGTACCGGCATCTGTTCTACGTGGGTGCGAAAACATACTTCTTCCAGTCCTTACTAACATCATCAATATGTCGCTTCAATCTGGATTCATGCCGGTCCAACTTAAACAAGCAATGGTGAAACCGAAGTTAAAGAAAGACTCTCTTGACCCAAGTGAGTATTCAAATTTCAGACCCATTTCCAACCTAAAGGTCGTGTCCAAGATAATAGAGAAAGCTGTTGCCTGTCAACTGAATGACTACCTTACAGAAAACCATCTCAATGAAACGTTCCAGTCGGCATATAAACGCTTCCATAGCACAGAGACCGCCCTCTTGAAGGTACAGAACGATATCCTTCGTGCTATTGATAGCCACAAATGTGTCGCGCTCCTACTGTTGGATCTATCTGCAGCGTTCGACACAGTAGATCATAAGCTGCTTATTGAAAGGCTCTCAAGCCGGTTTGGCTTGAAAGGCCAGGTGCTTGCATGGTTTAAGTCGTACCTACGAGATCGAACGCAAGTAATAATGATCGATGGAGTCAAATCCGCTGTTAAAAATGCCATCTGCGGAGTGCCTCAAGGATCAGTCCTTGGCCCAATACTGTATGTGTTGTACACCGCACCAGTCGCCGACATCATCAGGCGCCATGGTCTTGGTTTTCATCTCTACGCTGATGATACACAGCTCTACCTGGCTTTTGAACAAACTACCGCCGACCAGCGGGTGTCGTTATCGTGTATTGAGTCTTGTGTAAAAGAGATTGATTCATGGATGCTATGTAATAAGTTAAAGCTAAATGGAGAAAAAACGGAACTGTTGGTGCTGAGCGCCCACCATCGTCCAAGTCCATCAATTGATCACCTACATGTGTCTAACGACAGTATTCAACCATCTACTTCAGCAAGAAACATTGGCGTGATTTTTGACAAACACATGTCCCTGGAACAACATGTCGGAAGCATCTGTAAGACATGTTTCTTCCATCTGCGCAACATCTCAAGAATAAGGAATTGTCTCTCAAAATCAGACACTGAAATCCTCGTCCATGCATTTATCACAACAAAACTCGACAGCTGCAACTCTTTACTATATGGACTGCCAAAGTTCCTCATCGACCGCCTCCAGAATGTTCAGAACTCAGCAGCCAGGTTGGTAACCAGAGAGAAGAAATTTCAGCACATCACTCCAATTCTCAAGCAATTGCATTGGTTGCCCGTTAACAAACGTATTGCATACAAGATACTTTTAATCACGTTCAAGGCACTTAATGGTCTAGCTCCTCATTATGTAACGGATATGCTACGACCCTACCTTCCTACAAGAAGTCTGCGATCATCTACAAAGAATCTACTTGAGATACCATCCACCAACTTGGTAAAGTATGGCCAACGGTCCTTTTCTTATGCTGCCCCCAAACTGTGGAACGAACTTCCCGACCATATACGAAAGTGTAAAGACCTAACAGTTTTTAAATCAAGTTTAAAGACTTTTTATTTCAAGACAGTTTTTTGTTAAATTTTTGTTCTTTAATCGATGTAAAGCGCTATTGAGCTACAGGAAATAGCGCTCTATAAGTTGCATATTATTATTATTATTATTACAAAGACCTGCACACATTTTATATTCCTTAAATAAAATAGTGCATTTATTTCTTTTAGAATGCAGATCTAGCTGAAAAATTTCTGCCATTCATTATGTCTCTTATGGTGGATAGTTCTTTGAGATCCTATGTTGATAAAGTACCAGAAGAAGACAATGAAGACAGCTTGCTTGTACTTGGACATAAACATGCACAGGATTTCATGGACATGTTGGCAACTGATAGAGTTGCCTTTACTTTAGCATGGACTTACTTGCTAAGCTTACTCAAGCAAAAAGACAAGTATGGAAAGAGAAATTCCAAAATATCAACTTAGTTATTTGTTATTGTCCAGAAACACAAGTGATTGACTGTTGAAATCACTTTTCACAAATTACTAGATTGTTTTACATAATGAGGGCTGATCAGTTACTCACTAGCCATTTTCTCATGACTGGCCATTGGGAAGCCATGACAAAATATGCTTCATTCTTTGAGTCTTAGTTTCTTTATAAATATATTTTGAACTTGACAGTCTTTTAGAGATTTACCCTTTTTGTGCTACAGTGTTGCTGATATTTTGAATTTCTTGCCTATCAATGTCTGATACATTTAGCTTTTCTTTGAAGCAAGACTAAGGTCAAAATTTAAATGCACATTCAAACTTGAGGAAAAGTGGTATTGGGAAGACTGTGCTGGCTTCTTCAAATGTATGGCTGCTCACTTTAAAGTCTTTAGAGAGAACTGAGTTATTATTGGATTGTATAATATGTTGATTTACCCCATGACTATTTTCTGATGTCTTCTAGGGCCTCCTTACTACATGTTCTCCCATGGTTTGTGTCACCATGCCAATCAAGACCTCTTGAGGAGATTGAGCTTCATACTCTTGTCACATCCTTGGTTGGAATGCAAGAAGAATTTTCCAGTACAGACTTCTGTAATGCTGTTTTTGATAACTTCTTACTTGGTTTGACATCTCAGACAGCAGCTATCAGACATACCTTGAGACTTCTTTGGTTTGTGTATCCAAAAATTTACTCACATAAGGTGGTTCAAATTCTAACTGCTACCCAGCCAGAAAGTGAGGTAAAAAACAACACACTTCTTACAAAATTACAGCTATATTGCCAAGTTTTTGAAGGGTATTTTCATATCTGAGATACAGGGCCAGTTCCCAAAAGACCATTGTTCTTAAAAGTTAGTCCTGTACCATATACCATATAGATTTGGGTCCTTATCTGGCATTGTTAAAGAAAATAATGATCTCTCCTTGGCTTAACATATTGTACAATCTAATTGCTGTTTGTTACATTTTGTTAATGATATCGTATCATAATGGCCCTCAAATAAGAATCCCAACTGGCAAGGAGGTGAACCAGTTGGCTTTGCCATACATGCATGTTGATCAGTGTCTATTGTTTTCTTTTCAGCATCCAGAAGCCATACACGAGCTGCACTCGGCATTGGTGGATCGTATTGCCAGTGCAAATCCATCTACACCATCACAAGAACAAACATCCTCAGTGTCTTCCATGGGCTCATCATCACACAGTCCATTAGAATTTATACAACCTGATAGCTCATAGTATCGTATCCAGTCAAAGAATGCAGGGAGATGTAATTAGCCTCATTTGCAGGCAACTTGCTTATTGTAGTGTACTAATGGGATTCTTTTGGAAAGTACATGTATTCGGGTGCCTGTAGAAATGGGCATATGGGAGCCTATGAGTAGAAGTGCCCATCTGCCATGTTAGGACTGTGAGTCAGACTACATGGATTCCTGAACCAGTCTGTTTTTAGAACATCTTTTCTGTGAATGATCTTGAACAATAGACTGAAATGTCATGAACAAAGCTATTAAATCTGCATGCAGCTAGATAAACAATTTGTGAACCAGAAACAATAGTGACATTTAAAGTGTTTCAGGGTTTAGTTCTTAATGAGAGAGAAAGTGTTCTAAAAAAGCCTGGACTGTGAATAAGTTGTCCTGTGAAGTCCCAGATGAAGCCTCTAACACTTGGGTTCCTGGTTTCATTGAACATCCAAACTCATCAAGACTTTTTATCTTGAGCCAGATGCTTGCATAGGAGGCTAGAGCAGGGGTGGATCCAGGGGGGGTGTCCATAGGTGCACTGGACACACCCCTAGCACCGTATTTACCCTTTGTTCTATAGCTTTCTTGTGAGATGACGTCATCAGATTCCATTGCTAGGAGGCTGCCATCTTGGATGTGACGTCATCTCTCAAGAGGCCTATTTGGGACACACCCTTTGCAAAATTCTGGATCTGCCCCTATAGAGTGGTTTTCATTTGACCGTGAAGGAATAGACAAACTACTCTAATAGTTGGTAGTATAATCTAAAGCCATTGTTTTCTTTTGCTTCTTATCAACTACTACAAACTAAATAGTCATTTTTCTTTCACGGTCAAATGAAAATCACTCTATTATAATTGTGCCTTTGTTAGTGGTTAGTGGGACCGTCACAGTTATTTGATGCTCTTGTGTAAGTTTAAATGTGAGTCAAGAATATTTATTGTAACTATTATATTTGGAAATAAGAGTAAAATATAAGATATAATGTATTGTTTGAAATAAATAGCTACTTGAGAACAAGTATTTGTCAATCTCTACCATTACCTTACTGTTACTGTTGACATTACTCTCACAAAACAATACACCTATAGACTCATTTCACTTATTCCCTGACTGGAGGTCAAAACAATGAAAAATGTGCATGTTTGCATGACAAAAGTTATCAATTCTCAACAGACAACAACTATTGTTTGGTCCTCCAGTGAGGGAATAAGTGAAATGGGTCTATAGAAGCTTTTCACCATCATGTGCATGACGGCAGCCATGACAGGAGGCAGGAACAATAGAGTCTGGACTGGTGACCATAGCAATCGACCATAGCAACAACAAAGTACGGACTACAGTCACCACTACACCTGCGTGTTTGACCGACAAAAAGGTATGGATTTACGTCAATGGCAAGAAACAAACCAACGAGATCGACTGGAAGTGTTGACAACAGCAAAGACCTTGAATTTGGTATGCAGTATGGCTGGACGGCAAAGGTACCCTGGTATTCACCAACATAAGGGCTATTACAAATCCTGCATTCTGATTGGCTCCCTAATCTCGGGCTATTGGTGATAGCCCGAGTTGAGAGGAAGCGCGAGTAATAATATCAATAAAACATTTTTCTCTCTTTGTTTTGTTTATTCTCATTCATCTTTGGCCCAATATGTTGGTGAATACTAAAACAATTAGACCTCTCGGCCTCATGGACTACGAGTTTGAATAGCCCATGAGGCCGTAGCTATTCACTCGTAGTCCATTCGGCCTCGAGGTCTAATTGTTGCTGGGAGCAAAGCGAGCAGCAACACTATTCTTGGTGTGGGATTCCTGTGCGATTTATGACGTCACCTTAATATTGATCCACGAACTCGATTTTTATGTACGGTGGCATGTTCATGGCGAACCTTGACGTCACAGGGATGAATTGGGATTCCTGTGCGATTCCATTCGAGAGGTTTTATCTGTTTATGTTTCTCGAAGTATAAATGAGGGACACAAAATTTTCGAGAGGGCAATGTTCTGTTACTGGTCATTTTGCGTATTTATACTGTTCGAATCGAAGCTCGTCTACGGGCCGAATCAATTCAAGCCAAGATAATAAGTATGAAGTGAGGTCGCGCTGAGAATCTCTGCAATATATTTGGTTACCCTATGAAAGAAAATTTTATACTTTGTATGTGATGGAATTGTATTTATCATTCGTTTAATCTAAAGCGTCAAATACAGTAGAAAATGCGGTATCTTTGACCGTGATGCAACGTACAACTAGCTTTTTAAAATCAGTTAGTTTTATAATCATTGCCAACGCTAGCCGTTTGTCAGTGATTGTTTGAAAAATTGCTTTTACTCAAAGTGCTAAATATTTTGAACTGTATGTGTCCGACAGTGATCCTGGAGAATTATGTTTTGAAGTTCAACATTGAAGGACAACTAGCAGTGTTCGTCACACAACGCACAAGAGATAGACAAGAAACATTTCATATATCAGAGAAAGCGGTGTACTTTCGTGAATTTTAGGGGAACAGTTCTGCTAACGTGGATACACCAGCTCAGTCTGCTCGCAGCACTTCACTTTCTATTAGAAATGGCTAGTATATTTACTAAATAGAGTGCTATTTTGCACCATTTAGTTGGTACTATCTCACGGGTTAAGTACACTTACTCTATTAAATGCAGTCTGAACTCTGTCGGTCCTGGCCTCCGCGATTTTCAAATATTCTATTAAAAAATGTAAGGTTTGGGCTCCCTGTGCATCAGGTAAACACGGAACTGTTTTGGTTTCAAAGTCCACCGTCAAGTCATGCAAATCCATGCAGTGTTCACGTGCTTGTTTATAACAAGTACACAATCCCAAAACACGACATGGGCAAGGTTCAGTAAAGAATTACCTGACTAATGTCGTCCTTGGACAGAAATAAGCGATATGTATTGAGTTTCTATAATACTTTGTAGTAGAGATCAAGATGTACTTACGTACTTTATCGAAATTGAGACGTTTGAGTCGGTCTTTTGGTACAACCTCACGTGCTCTTGTAAATTTAGACGATTCAAAACATACTGATGGCAGAACTCATATCAAAATACCTGATTTTCGTGAAGAATTTAAAGGGATGGAACCTTCTTTTCCTTGTTTGAGTGAGATGTCGCCAAGGTAAGTTTGTAATGTAACTTGATTGTATAAACAATTTTGCTGTGTCATATTTTTACGTGCTTGATCAATCTCTTGCTCGATCGCAAGAGACGTCTGTATTCAATGGACCCATTTGATTTTCTTCTATAGTGAGTTTTTATTCCTAGTATTGAATCTGAGAACATTTCAGAAGACTAAGGTTTTTACAGTAATCGTGACCGCGTGTGTGTTTTTCGCAGTCACGCACAATCTCTCGATTCCGCCAGGGGGCCAAGGCCAGAGGCTATTTATAAATCTAGAGTAACTGTTTCCTGTTAGAATTTATTTTTGTCCTATACATACTGTAATTGTAATTGAATATTTACAATAGCAAATTTAATTAATAAATTGCATTTTTATAATTTATTTGTCCTTTGAACTTTTGGAACCAAGCACACGTACTAGTTTCAGTTTCACTTTATTTGCACTTTTCGAAGTAATAAGATTCTGGTGGTTTTCTGAGGGTTAGACTTCGTTATTATAAGTCGCAACAAACCGTTATTAGCAGTCTAATAACACTACTGTTGCCAATGGTTTATCGTGGATTTTTCTGGAGGATTGGATTAACTTTTTAATGCGTACCGTACCGCTCACGTAACGGGTCACGCGGTCTAGTAGTAGTTCGTCACGTACGACCCACAGTGTCATGTAGACAGCTAATCGATGAAAGAACTAGACGCACACGTGCGTTCACTCGTGCCCTGGGAGCGGTGCCTTAGGAGAGGCTTCAATGACCGGCCCCGTTCATACTCTTCCCCGAGCCGTTTCACGCATTCTTCACTTAACCGTAACATAATAAAGACCTTTTTTGACCTTTTTAAAGAATATCTGATTAGTCAATTTGTCTGTTTGTCCTTCTATTATCATGCATGGGTATGCTATCTCCAACATGCAAAAATATTCCAGTTTATTCAAGTTTTTATTTCACTATATATCTCAATTGTTTGCTGTAAAGACTTCTACAACCGGCGTTTTTGACACAATAACAAATCGTGTATGTTTTCGTTCATGTTTTGGATGTTTTAAGACTTACGTGACCAACAAGGTCAATTGAACCTAGCCATTCCATGCCAATGGTCTGATCTTAAAATTCATTACAAAACCTCTCAAGGTCTCTTGAATGCTTGAATGAGGAATATAATTGACTTGCTTCTATGTATGTTCGTTTAGCAACATGTAGGATGAGAAATTCGTAGCTAGATTTCCAGCTCATAGGAAATAGATCGCGAGGGCATTGTTCCAAGTACTCCATTTAGAGTTCGATATTTGGTCAAAGTATTGGAGATGAAGCTCAAAATAACAGCCCATTCTGAAGCTCTTATAAGTATATAGGTATGTCTCGAGTTAAAAGCTCCAAATTACATTGTTCTACTGTAGGAAAAGCCTGTCTCTGAAAGCTATTTTCTTTGAAGTCAGCCATCTTGCATTCCTAAAGTTCCTGGCTTGCCTTCACTACGAAGAGTTTGCACGCGCTCAAAGTGATGAATGAAGGGCATTGTTTCTTACGCTCTTAACCAATCAGGAGTGCACACGTCACCGATTGCGCAAGAATGCCGCATTCTCGAGACGAAAAGAGGAAAAAAAAAAAAAAAAAAAAAACATTTGCAGTTTATAACTCGTTCCTGGCCTATTAAGGCCTGGGCACGAGTAATAAGCAAATCAAGCAAAAATATCAGAGAACAGATAAGTAACAATTTATTACTCGGCAGGAATAGCGCAATGAGTTGTAAATCCTTGCTTCTTGTTATTGTTCATCCCTCATCTTGCAGATTTAAATTTAATTCAACTGCAGATAATTTGATGACCTAATATTATTGCTGGGTTTCATATGATGTCATTTTCAGTCTTGTTGGAATTTTTATCAGCTGAAAAACAAGTTTTCATTAGAATATTCTCTGGTTGAGAGCACATGGTGGTCAATATGGTGGTCAATGTTTGACCACCATTGGAGGCAGATAATGAGATTAAACAGCTGTTTGAAACCCAGCAATACCCCCAGACATACATTTGTCTGTAAAATTAGCAAATTTCAAAATTCATATCTCTGCAGATTTTCGTTTTTATATTTGGAACTTATAAATTTTTGCACGGTTACTAAGTGAAACATGCTTTTTGGTATTTTAAGGATCATTAGGTTTTAGGTTCAAAAAAATTATGCCTATGATTTTTTATAATTTTAACTTGATAGCATAAACTGTGTATTAAGGCCAATGCGAAGTATTGACTAGTGTTGTTATACTATTGTGCAACATATAATTGATTGTTATGTCTTTTTGTGATCAAGTTTCATTGAGTGTAGCCAAAAGAAACCCAAATGGCTTTAGTACATGACATTTATTTCTTTATTTTATTCTCATAAGCTGGGTCCCTGTGTCTCACCCTTAATTTGCTTCTCCTAATTCTTACAATTATATTTATGATTTCCCAGGAGTAAAGTTCATGGGGCTGATCCAGTCTATGATCTAGTCAATACTGGGTATCAAACATTTCACTACAAACAACCATTCTATTTTCAATATAACCAAGGGGTTATTCCAGAGATGGACGTAGCTTATGAAACATGGGGCAAGTTGAACAAAGACAAGAGCAATGTTATTTTGTTGTGTACTGGCTTGTCAGCCTCGTCACATGCACGGAGTCATGGGGTATGAGTATTTGTCATTCATTTGCTCATTCATTAATTCATTAATTCAGTCATTCATTCATTTATTCATTCGTTCATTTAATGAATTATTTATTTAGTTTTTTGTTTGTTTGTCATGAGATATGAGTATTTTGTCATTCGTTAATTGATTCGTTCATTTGTTCATTCATTCGTTCATCCATTCATTCATTTAATGAATTATTTATTTATTGTTTTGTTTGTTTTCTGTTGTTTGTTTGTCTAGAATAATCCCAGTGAAGGTTGGTGGGAGAAGTTTATAGGCCCAGATTGTGCACTGGACACCAACAAGTTCTTTATCATTTGCTGCAATGTGATTGGTGGTTGCTATGGATCAAGGTAATTAATTAATGTATAGTGTGCTCAAAACTTTAATACACCTACAAAACAGAAAAGATCCCAAATATGATGCCATTATATTTTCTACTTATGTCTCAGTGGTCCATCGTCTGTTAATCCACTTACTAATGAGGTAAGTCTCTATTTAAGTAATAACTTGGGGAGTTGTACATCATAATGGCTGATGATTATGGATTATAAGGATGTGGTTCAATTTGGTTGGGTTGAAGGCTTGTAAATGACACATTATGTGCCACCACCACACAACCCATGTCTGACATGGGTGACTGTCCAAGATCACAAACCTTAAGCTTGAGGCAAGGGATCCCCGGAGAGACCATGCAACTAAAGTTACATTTTTCAGCTGCGCACAAGCTGGAACTCAAATTCAACCGAGACCACAGCCGTGAGAGATGATTGATGAACCAGTACTCCACACACTAAAATCTATCAGTTCATTTGTTTCTTCTTCATTCCTGATTTGTTTGTTTGATGGAGATGGAGATGGATGTATATATAATAGTTGTAATAGTTGTTTTTGCATGTGTTCAATTATTTTTTATAGAATTATGCTACAACCTTTCCCATTGTAAGTGTTGAAGATATGGTGAGGTCACAGTTTTTACTCCTGGATTCACTTGGAATTGAAAAGGTTAGCAAAGAAAAAAGTTTATCTTTATTACCGTTCAAGAGTAGTTTCCGTGCGATAAAGTTCCTTGCCGTGCCATCCCGTGTACTTATAGAGCAGATTTCGTATGAGTATGAAACTTACCGCACCGTACCGCGTGCTGTGACCGTATCAGTGCTTTGATATATGTCTATAGGAACACTTGAAATTCCTGCCGTAACCGTGCCGTAACAGTGCCGTAACCGTGCGGTACCGTGACTGTAACGTTTTCACAGTCATATGAAAACTGCTCTATCTTAGTCCACATCCACACAATTCCTGATAAACTGGAAGACGCATCTTTTTGTTACGGTTCCGTCCACACTACAACTGCGTTTTTCTTTTGTGTAAGAAAATGCCTCTTCATTGTGGATGGTGAAAACGGAGAAAGAAGGATACGTTTTCGAATTTTTCGATACGTTTTTCGATACGTTTTCGCATCGGTATTTATTTAGCAAGTACTCCAGTTGGTTAATGTGAGGCTGCTTTTTCAAGTAAAAGATGCGCGATTTAACTCCCGTTGTCTTGTAATTCTTGCATCCTGGCTTAGACTTCTTTATAATGCGAGTAGCTCATTGTAGCATTAAAGACCCTTTGCGAAGCATCGAAAGGAAACCCCACGCAAACTTCCTTTCAAATAAAGACACATGAACCGATTAAATCTCATCTTTTGACTTCAAACTGTAGGTTCACGCTGCTGTTGGCGCATCTCTTGGAGGCATGTCGTCCTTAATGGCAGGGTGCATCTTCCCAGACAGGATTCGTAGGGTGGTATCAATATCAGCATGCGCACAGACACACCCAGCCTCTATTGCAATGAGATACGTCCAAAGACGTGTCCTCATGAGTGATCCAAATTGGAATAAAGGTTTCTACTACAATGGGCCATTCCCAAGGCTTGGTATGAAACATGCACGGTAAGAAATCTACTAAACTAGGAAAGCATGACCACTGGGACCCGTTTCTCGGATGACTCGATAACTTTACGGGCCCGAAGTTACCCGATAAAGTTTACGAGTGTTTCTCGAAGCGCACATTTTTTCCAATGTCTATGATTTTACTGGCAACGGTTTACGGGTGCTCGCGCATTCCCGTAATTTTTCCCGTAAATTAACGGGCCCGTAAAGTTATCGAGTCATTCGAGAAACGGGTTCGTGATGTGACGTGTATCCGCACTTGGACTATTTTTAAAACTGTTTTTTTTCGATCGCGCACTTAAAGTTTTAAATTTTAATCATGCATTGGTTATTGTCGCAAGGACGTTCCAATTAACTTAGACGGAAATCAGAACGAAACGAGTTCTAAAAATAGCCCAAATATGGGACAACACGTCACATATAACATGTCAACATGTCGCCGGAAGGCTTTTATAAAGATGCACGCAAAGTCTAGCCTCCTGCACGGACGAGGATGAATGCACCGGAATCGCCACACAACATCCGCACTGAAGGCTACGCAAAGTCATGCTCTCCTGGAAAGAAAACAAAACAAAAAACAAAACAAAACAACAACAACAACAAAAAAGAAACAACAGAAAACAAAACAAAACAACAACAACAACAAAAAAGAAACATCACCACCAACACCAATAAACAAACGAACAAACAAAAAACAAATTTGCTACATTGTCTGACTGGGTGGTACGTGTTTATGATGAGAAGCTTATCGAGAAATTGTGCAGCGTGGAAAGAAAGAATTATTACGGAGTTTAACAAAATATGTTTTGTGATGTCATGCTTGTATCATGAATATAGTGATACCTTATAGTTATTTTATAAAATATTTGAGATATAACGCGCGCGCTGATTGGCTGGCTACCATGTTTTATACCAGAGGACAGAGACATGGTTCGCTCAAAAAACGTCGAAAATATTTTATAAAAGCAATATAAAACGATCGCTTATGTTTCTGTACTGTGATATAAACACGATGGAAGATGTAGAGCAAGAGAAAAGCAAGCTTAGGAACACGAGGTGTAGCCGAGTGTTTCTCTTGCTTTTCAGAGACATGCGCGCGCGTTTTATATTGCTTAAATATAGTTATACGTGATACGCGTATACTGACTTTATCATTGTAATGTACAATGAAGTTACATATTATATACGTGATACGCGTATACTGACTTTATGCTTGTTATATACAGTGAAGTTATATACGTGATGCGCGTATACTGACTTTATCCTTGTAATATACAGTGAAGTTGCCACCATTACGTATCGAAGTGGACCAGAATGGGAGGAACGTTTTGGAAGAGAAAGAATCGAGTCAAATGGAGAATTAGAACCCAACTTTTGCCCTGAATTTGAAATAGAAAGTTACTTAGATTATCAGGTAATGTCAACGGACAGTTATGAAATCATGCTTAATCGAAAATGTACTCTTTTGAAGTTGTTGGGGGCTCGATTATTGAGATCTGACATACACTTATGGTTGTCATGACATCGAGGCGCACTTATGGTTGCCATGACAATGTTTAAATACGATATTAATGTTCTTTTGCTATCAAGGGCGACTCATTCTGTGTAAAGTATGACCCAAACTCATTGTTATATATATCAAAGGTGAGTCGCTATATTTATAGAACAACATCACTAAATATCATGCAACCATTTTAATTTATTCTTGCATGGACGTTCTTTCAGAAAAGCATAAAGGCGCTGTTACAAAGTGAAATGTTTCCTGCAATTTATCTCGCAATGTGACGTTGCAAAACAAGTTGCGTGAGCCATTGCGGGGGTGTTACACACTGCCGACAGCAGCGCTGAAAGATATTGCTGCAATCCTTTTTCTCGTAACACTTTTACGCGATGCAGATTATGTCACACGTTGCAATGGTTCGTGCAACTTGTTTTGCAACGTCATTGTGAGACGAGTTGCAGAAAAGATTGCAGCTTGTAACAGCGCCTTAACTTTGACAGGAGGCTGAGGAAGCGCGCGTTTATATGGGTGATTTCGTCTCAGACTGAGTTCGTCACGGGACAAGTTTTAGACGATTTTCAAGTGAGATGTTTACTTGGAGATGCAGGGACTAAATCGCTCACGTAAACGTACCTTGACACACACGTTACACGATATTACGCGACGTTACGCGCGTTTACATGGGTGATTTCGTCTCAGACTACGTAACGTACCCTGAGTCATACACGTTACGTGATATTCATGTGTTGTCCCGAATTTGGCCTATTTCTAGAACTGCTGTGCGATCGCCAGCCACTTTTACGAGCTTAAAGTACATTAGCCCCTAGCGCAAACTCAGTGGAGTTTTGAAAATTGCCCAAATGGCCGGCAACACGTTACATTTGGCTACTGAATGTTTCTATGATGTTCAAGTGGAGTCTTTGTCTCTAGGTTACGGGTGGTGTAGCAGCTTTCGTAAGATCTAATCCTATTGGATTGATACCCTCACTGTAAAACAGTAGAAAATAAAACAATAGAACGAGTTGACAATGAAATGTATTGTTTTGTTTCTCCAACCACAGCATATCTTCTAAGTTGCTGCTACACTACTCTAGGTTACGTCAAAATGTGGTGAGAACAAAAAAGTACATGACTGTTGTTCTCATTACATTTTGACGTTTTCTGTGCATCGATTATAGAGTACACGCACGACCAAATCGAATTTATTTGTTTTCAATAGTATTTATCGAAATATTCCGGCCAATCAGAGCGCCAGAAAGATTCAATGACGCCATCAATGTGTGTGCTGTAATCACACTTGGTTCTCGACCAATCAGAGCGCGTGTAATATACCAAATATTATATAAATAATATCACAAATGATTGCATCTCTTCTTATCTTTACATTTATACCCAAACGAATACAAATATATATATACAAATATACCCACACGAATGTGTTATTCATGATCATGTATAAAAACCTAACTATCGAGAATCTATTTTTACAGGCTATGGATTTATTTGACCTTGGCGAAGGGTATGATTCTCTTCTAGAGGGTGTATCGAGATTACAGTGCCCTACATTGGTACGTCCTGACTGAATTTTTTTAATACAAATACCTCTTTGTGATCTTAAGCCACTTAGCCTGGTTTTCACGAACGACGGAAACAGGAGCGGAAGCAACATACGGAGACTCACTGTTGCATGAGAGAAGACAATGAACAGTGCACTACTGAGTCTGCGTATGATACTTCCGTTTCTGCTTCCGTCGCCAGTGAAAACCACAGATTCGCAGATTATTTCGGAGGGTTTTTATGGCAGTCATGTTTGTAGTCAAACTGATAGACTTGCTTTAAGAAAAATGAAATCTTTTGTAATTCAATATGCTCCATATTATTTTTGCCCAAAAAGATGGCTATCGTGAAATCCTAAATTTGAGTTAATCATTTGAATACTTGTTGCAACAAGATGTTATAATGGCGTTCACTCGGGATTCGAAGAATCCCGAGTAGGAGCGCTTGCATACAAAAGCCATCTGGGTAATTTTTGCACACTTGATCGTTTGACGACTGCAACACAACTCTAGATTCGGTCCGCCACAGGTAGCCCAAGTAACTGCCCAATTTTTAGTGCGCAGTCATCCAGTCAGTCAGTTAGTCAGTTGGTTGCATTACTAAAAGATAACGTGATGCCATCAATCTTGTTTTCCAAGGTAATCGGCGTACAATCAGACGTTTTGTTTCCCATTACTCAACAACGAGAACTTTTCCGACTTCTTAATGAATCTGGTAAGTCAGTGGTGTTTATCGTGTTGCTATGGAAACTTAACACTCTCATGCATTACCCTATTAGGCCTATACTGACAAAATAGAGCAGAATGAAGAAAAGTGACCTACATACTATACATATTGAATTCGTTTCTATGACAACAGGAAATCAAAGTGTGACGTATTACGAACTTAACTCCATATATGGTCATGATACGTTTCTGCTTGACGTCGTTGCAGTTGGAGCTGCGGTAAAGGTATGTTTGATAGAAGTGTTTAGAAACAATAAGTTGCGACGCTTAAGGTAATGCGCTCGCGCATTCGTGCGCATAACGTTTGCGCATGTTTTGCACGCGCGCGCTGATATCGAATTTGATTGGGCTTCCTGTCATTGTTCTAAAATATTTCAATATGGCGGACGCCACGTAACTGTATTCAAAGCCTTATAACTTAAAATCTAGCACCGCGACCTATCCTAATCTTTTGCTTTTTCGACGTATTTTTATAAAAACTAAAGCATATCAAAAAAGGAAAAAAATTCCTCGATAGGTTTTTGAGAAAATCGCGAAAAATCGTCAAAATGAACGTCCGATTCGCGCGTAAGTACACCTGATTTTCATCTTTCAATTGTGAATACTCATACTCACCTACAAATAAGTGAAGACATATTACTTTTCATGATACTTTGTCTACTTTAGCATGTCTGAAAGCCTTTAGTTTGCAAATTTGCAGAGACTTACCGTACGCTAGAGGTCAGACTCTGAAATCTGTTGTTTTCGTTCGAAAAGGCGAGATTTCGCTCTTTTCGAGCTATCATAGCACCAAAACTAGCACCGTGACCCCCCATTTTCTTTATTGATTTGATGTTCCCAATTCAAAAACAATCTACATAATGATTTATAGAAAAATTCGTCGATAAAAACTCGCGCGAGCCCATTACCTTAAGGTTATGGCTTCGCGCATTCGTGCGCATCACTTTTGCGCTTGTTTTCGTGCGCGAGCGCTATACGAAATTTGACCGGGCTTCCTGTGTTCTAAATATATCAATATGACGGACGCAACGTAGCAGTGTTCAAAGATTTATAACTCAAAATCTAGCACCGCGATCTATCCTAATTTTTTGCTTTTTCGGCGTATTTTTATCAAAACTAAAACATATCAAAACAGTAAAAAAAATCGTTGATAGGTTTTTGAGAAAATCGAGAAAATGAACGTGTGATTCGCTCGCAAGTAAAACTGACTTTCATCTTTCAAATGCGAATACTTAGCTTTACCTACAAATAAATGAAAGTATATATACTACTTTTCATGATACTTTGTCCACTTGAGCATGTCTGGAAGCCCTTAGTTTGCTTATTTGCAAACACTTACCGTACGCTAGAGGTCAAACTCTGAAATCTGTTGTTTCCGTTCGAAATGGCGAGATTTCGTTCTTTTCGAGCTATCATAGGTACGAAACCAGCATCGTGAGCCCCAATTTTCTTTATTATTTTTAAAGTTCCAACTCAAAAATAATCTATATGTTGATTTATAGAAAAATTTGTCGATAAAAACTCGCGCGATCCCATTACACTGCGTGAAATAATAAAAATCACGGAAATTAAGGGTGCAGTATTTTCCATGATATTTTACGTATCATGAAACGGAACCTTGAATTCAGCCAATCAGAGTGCGCGTATTTACGTACTTCATTTGTCTCTTCATTCCGGTGTAAATCGTTTGGACTCAGCAGATGGAGCAGCCGTGAGTACTTTTGCTAACCTGTTTCATTGCTGTCATGCGAAGATATTTTATACAGAGTGAACGTTTTCGCCCTTAGGCATGTGTTAGTGACTTCAGTTATTGATAAATTCCCTCACTGCTATGTTGAAAAAGAGCATGATTTTATTTGTTAGTGTACTCTAATAGCACGGTTCTCGACCAATCAGAGCGCAGAAATACATCGATTAACCTCATTTATGATATATGTGAGGACAGCTAGAGGATAGGATAAGTAAGGGTTAATCAACACTGGCCCTTAAGCGTATACGAGCGATGATAAAGCCTTTATCACACGTTCCTTTATCACGACTGGGCATTCTTTATCCATTAGAGGCTTTGCATTGTCACGCCAAGTAGTCATGCTGGATGGAAGAAACAATAAAATCATTTTATTATAAGTAATAGAAAGATCCTCAAGAGAAACAGATTCTTTTGTTCTGCGATCAAACATGGCTGCTGTCACGTGATCGTGCAAAGCCTCTATGGAGTTTTGTAACTTTTTTTATCCGATGAGCATGCGCAAACTAGCATTTTTTATTGTGACCAGGATGCTCCCCTAGTACTACGTACTACCTGTCGGTGGTGCATGTGGTCATTGATCCAACACGTAGTGACAGAGCAAATTTCGTATGAGTGTGAAACGGACCGCGCCGTGTCGTGGGCGTGTCAGTGCCGTGATGTCTATAAAAACATTCGAAATTCCTGCTGTAACCGTGCCGTGACCGTGCGGTGCCGTTTTCACAGTCATACGAAATCTACTCTACTCTATTATCACCATTAGCGATGATAAGTTATCACCACTGTTTTCAGTGGGATACGAGAGTTATCAGCATTTTTGAAACAATGGATTTTGGGTGTGTCATGCGATAGTATGTAATGTAATGTTAATCGTAATTTTGATATGCCTTCATATTTGTTTGTTGCAGGGGCATCTTGAAACTGATTTGAAGGTCAATGGTTCTACCAAAAAAAGAAAGGCTTGATAGCAAGGACTCTTGGATAATTTGAGCTTTATCTTAAATTTAATTTGATCAAATGATCATTTCTAAATTGCTTGGAAGAGAAGATAGGTTGTACAGTGACAAGTGTTCAATCTGATCGGAACTATACCCCTGCTTCCTTGTTTTATCAGCCGATGTATTTTTAAATATTTTATATTATATATAGTCTGTTATATTTGAAATATAACGCGCGCGTTGATTGGCTGGCTACCATGTTTATATTAGTTTTTATAAAATATTTGAAATGTATCGTGCGCGTTGATTGGCTGGCTACCATGTTTATAACAAAGGACAAAGACATGGCTCGCTCAAAAAACGTCGAAAATATTTTATAAAAGCAATATAAAACGATCGCTTATGTCTCTGTACTGTGATATAAGCACGATGGAAGATGTAGAGCGCGGCTACGCCTCGTGTTCCTAAAGCTTGCTTTTCTCTAGCTCTACATCTTCCATCGTGTTTATATCAGTACAGAGGCATGCGCGCGCGTTTTATATTATACAGATGTATACATTACTAGTTTGTAGTATTGATAGTAAATCATGCATATACGCAGTATAATGAATACACTAATTTATCATACATTGAAAAATAGCCGGATATTAGTAGAGAGCTCTAAAAAAATTGTCCATAAATGAAAAACAGGAAAATAATATAACAATTTTACTGATGAAATAATTAATAAAATGCCACAATAGATTCAATTAATGTTGGGCAGATTCACATCACTCAACAGCATACTTTATCAATAAAAACACTTTTTTAATTAATTTAGTTCCACTGATGAGATGTCTTTAAGTTAATAGAAAGCAGTCTGTAACAGTTAATTGGTTAATTTGATAATATGCGACGCGCGCGCTAGTAAGCTGTTGATTACATAATTTACCGGTAGTCAGGCTTCTCAAGTACACTGTTGACTGTATTTAGAAGAATCACTGAGGAGTCGATCAACACCCAGCGCGTGCGTTGATTAAATTATCATACACAGGGGCGGATCCGGGGGGGGGGGGGGGTCCTTGGGTGCCCTGGAACTCCCTGTCTCATCCTAAAAATATAAAGGGCCGGTACTTGGATGAAAATAGGTCAAAATTGGAAAGTGGTTAATTCCTAAGTTGACGTCAATTAAACGACCAATATAGATAAATATAAAACCTACTATCCCAAAAATTCTGCATTTTAATCATATTATCACCAAGAAATTTTGGTTTAAGATCGAAAAGAACAATAGGGTTGTACTTATGACGTCATAGATACACAATGTAGATGCTAAAATACGTGATAACTTTTTATCTGTACCTTTGGAATTTGATGAAAATATATTGCTTGGTGACTATTGGTCACATATAGATACATTGAACCAAGTTTCAAGTCATTTTAAATTTTTATCGATTTTCATCCAAGTACCCCTATAATATTTTTACGTCGAGAAAGAAAAATATCAAGAACAAGATGTACAATTTAAAATGTGTAGTGAACCCCCTCAGTCCGAGCCCTGGATCCGCCTGATACACGAGCTACGCTCAAGAGAAACGTTACAGATCATGTGTAGGGGCAAGCAAGTGCACAAAAGCTAAGAGTAAATAAGACACAAATATTTTGAGTGATTTTATTTTAATTCTAACAGACTCTCATTCATCCAAATTGCATAATCTTTGCTGGTGTAATAATAATAATAATAATAATAATAATAATCTATAGTGGGTGCCAGTGCTTTGGTTCTCGTTATGTTTCGTTGATAATTATCCGAGAAGGCTCGCTCACGAATCTTTCCTGCTAATTATTAACCAAACGTTACGCAAACCAACCTTTTGGCACCACGTGGGTCAAGTGTCTATTCAGAACAACTAGGATCATTGTTTTGGGTATACTATTTACCTCTGTCTCATAATACACATAAGTCATAAAAGTAAAGACCTTTTGGCCTCCTCATTTACCAAACTGCAAGAATTTGTTTATACGAATTATATTCATCCGGGAACGTCGGACAAAAGATCCCAGGACCGAAAAGAAGTATGGGTAATAATAATACGGCTTACTATTCCATAAAATGGCTTTTCAAAGTAATTACACAAAATAAATGACAATACTTATAAATCTTATAGAATCGGGAAACGCTATAAAACGACGATTCGCATCTAGCTTGCCCCTACAGGGTTCGTACGGGTCATGGAAAACCTGGAAAGTCATGGAATTTCATGATTTCTTTTCCAGGCCTGGAAAGTCATGGAATTTAGATTAAGGTTATGGAAAATCATGGAAAATGGCACAAGAAAAATAATCGTAGCTTGATTTTAGGCAAAAAGATGAAATTGTATTTTTACCAATAGAAAGTAATCCATTTTCATGAAAAGTATCGTCTAAATTTTGGTCACGGAAAATATAAAAGAAGTCACATGGAAAAGGTCATTGAAAGTCATGGAATTTTGATACTCCAAAAGAGTACGAACCCTGCTCTATACCTTACATCATGTTACATTTTATAAAGCAAATAACTTCATTTATTGATGTAAAGAATCAGTTGACTACAGCTGAAGTGAGTGAAATTTTGCAGCTACCCATACTCCTTTTCGGTCATGTCGCGGAGGCTCAAGGCTTCACACCTGTTTCAGTTAAGGAACGTTGAGCCTTTCAAATTGATGAAAACATCAAAGGTTCAGTGAAGAACGCAAAGTGTTTTGGGAAAGAATGTACACAAACTATAATAATAATATAAAAATATAATCTAAATTATTATAGTCTCCGAAAGAGACTTTGGAACTATTCAGCATTGTTGTATCCACGGTATCTTACGGTGGGCAATTTCATCTGTATACAAATGTAAAATTGTTCGATAAACCGCAGACACAGCTGTCAGATTTTTGATCCTTTTTATCATTTTGAAAGGTTAAGCGGGTTTCTTCGTGCTGTGCTGCTTTGCACTAGAATTGTTGGTTCCAAAACCAGGTAGGTTTTGGAGGACAGATTCGCTCGTGCTCAAAAGAAAACTTTTTAAAACTAGCGTTTCAGATCAGTAGCCCCTCGCAAGCAACTCTTTACTGATGATTCTCTTAAATAACTCGCGGATTTGCAATCCACGAGTTAACTAGGAGGGAGCTAGAACCAGGCTCCCTTTACCACAGGATACCCAATGAAGCTCTTTAGCTTGCCGAGGAAGCTAGGCCAGCTTTGAAAGCTAGTATTGAATTGAATTCTTATTCATTAAATGCTATGCACTTTTAAATATACTACATTTCAATTTCCTAATTATATAATAGAACTACACATTGAAAATAACATAACAGTTCAAGTTCAATTTCATTGCACTATTCAGTCACTTGGATCTATGTTCAAGAGATTGTTGTGGAAGATGTTATCTGGGTCATATTGCTGTTTAAGTGCCTTCAGCCGACTTTCAATTTCCTCTGCGTTACCCCCATCATATGGAGCTATATCAAACTCAGAATTGAGGGTTTGAAAACCGTCTGACCATTCCTTTAAAGCTTCATAGTTTTCTTGTTTTTTGGTGGAAGCATTTAGACCAACCCAGTATCTACAGAAACAGTGAAAAAGTTACCTATACAATCGTCTAAATTTTCTAACGTGCATGTTTACACCAAGGGTCTTCCAAGCTCAGTGTTATCCATCCCTTTCGCTCTGTAGTCGCGCAGAATTGAGCCCTCTCACTTTACATCTTTTTGGAAACAAGTGTATTACATACCATTTAAAGGGTGTATAGGAACAGTTTGACCCCTATATCAAGTATTAAATGATCGCATTTTCATGTCCTTTTTCAATTACAGTTGAAACTCCTATAAGTGGTGTCGGCGTACGAGAAGGTCGATCCGCTAAGGGAAGCTAAAATTTAGGGTTGATTGCTCAAACGACATTGAAACATATTGAATGGTGTTTATCTATTGTACGAGACAATAGAACTGAGGCAATAGAAAACCACTAAGACGCACCATTTAAGCAAACGGCCCTTATGTAGAGTTTGTGATGATAACGGGTCGAGAGTTGTCAGTTGTCTGCTTATGGGAAGTGTCCAAGGTGCGAGTCTCGAAACTAAGATAAGAGGAAATCCTCTCGACTAACCATAAGTATCCAGGAGTTGACCGGAAGAAAGGAAATAAGTCAATAGCTCGTAAAAGTCATTCGATTGACAAATTTGAGGCCAGTGGTGTGAAAACCCCTTCTTCTCCATCAGTGCTACGTTTTCCGTGCATCGAAATCCAATCAAAGGTACAAGTAGTAGAAAGAAGTCGAAACTGGCCCGCCAAGTCACTGAGGATTGAATTCGGAACCTTTCGTTCAAACCAACTAAGCCATACTTGCTACTAGATAATTAAGATGTAGACATGTGCCAGTACTAGTTATGCCTTAAGGGTGTACTGACATAAAAATTGCCCGTTGCTAGGGAAATATGGAAATTTGAGATCAAGGTGCATAATGCCAAGCATGCATTTTAAGAATGGTCTCCAAATAAATTTAATATGATTTTTTGAATGTCGAAATTGAGCGAATAATGCAAATATCTTCCGTATGTCTTGATTTTTCGTAAATCCCCTGCTGGGGTTTTGACGAAAACCGCCAAAGATTATAGCTTTTCAAAGAAACCGGAAGTAAAGTGTCCCGCGCATGCGCAATAAGAACGAAAATGAGTCCTTTTTGTTAGGGGTGTGTCGCTCTACCGGAAGTCAAATGATTCCCGCCAAAATCGCACGCGCGTGTGCCTACTTCAATTTTGCCGGCCAAAACAAGACCCTATTTTGCATAGCAACCGTTGCTGCACAGCAACGATACATGTCAGTACACCATCAAAAAACTTTTTGGCAAGTTTCAAGTGGGGCCATTACAGTCTATCAAGTTAAGGTTCATCTTACCTGACGTTTCTACGGAATGCAAATGAGCTTTCTTCGTATGTGCCTTCCATATCCTTACCACCAAAAGCTCCAGTCATGTAGATAGTAGTACCAGTTCTATAGTCTCCAACTTCATAATCTTTTATGTAGTTGAGAACGTTGTCTATGATTTCATCGTTTAGTTCTGAACACCAAAAATACAAAAAGTAATATAATAATGACTAATACACTCACGGATACCCAGTGGTCAGAGGAGTTAAAAAATGGGGTCGTGGGACTCCGAGATTATTGTTGTTGATGATGATGATAATAATGGTGGTGGTGGTGGTGGTGATGATGATGATGATGATGATGGTTGAAATGGTGGTGGTGATGTTTGTGGTGGTAGTAGCAGTAGTGGTGGCGATGGTGGTTGTTAAACACTAAATTCTTCGCAATTGAAAAATCTTTGAAGAGAACTTTGAATTTGATCAGATTATACTTGGATTTATTTATTTACCTGATACCATGTGTCCAGCTATCCCATAGTAATACCTTCCACTTGGCATCATGTAGTCGCATTGCTTTTGGAGCTCAGGATGTTCCATAGGTCCACACCTAAACTTGTAGGGTTTGGTAAGAGTAAGTAGATCTTGAATGATTTTTCCACCACGGCGAACAGTTCCACTGTAATGAAGTCTTACTACCAACTCTGGACTGTCACAAAGCACACCAAAATTAATAAACTAGGTATTTATATCTCACTACATACATGAATGAGCTTACTAAGGAGTTTTGGAGGCAAAGTGGAGGAGGCAAAGGATTTAACTTTCCTGAGATCTTGCGTACAATAGTAGAACTCCACCGTGTGTTCCCCTTGCAAGTTGCGGTAATACGGACAACAAAATCGTGCAACATTTCGCGCAACATTGTTGCATTGTAAGTTACAGAGCAAATGTTGCTCGTATTACCACCCCTGTCGCAACAAATTTTCTTTGTTAGACGAAGAAGAAGCACTGTTTACTTTTTGCATTGCGCGCGTGGTTGTAGTACGAGAAACATTTGCTCTGCAAATTTCAACGCAACAATGTTGCGCGCAATGTTGCACGATTTGTTGGCCGTATTACCACACCTTTATGCGCAACGTTACGTTGCGTGGAATCTTGCGCAATAGAATTTGCCGTGTGTTCCCCCTTGCTGTCTAAGTGGCATGGAATTGTAAACATACCTAGTTGGACCAATATGAATTAACATGTAAAGTGATAAACATTTATCATTGGCAATATTGTGGTAATCTCGGAAATTCTGGATGATCTCTTTGGCTCGAAAATGTTCAAAGAACATCGAACCTCCAACAATTAAGTGAGTCATTTCGTGCATTTGAAACCGCATGCTGGTGACAACTCTACAACAGAATAAAGAAGAAATAATTATCTTGGAAACTGCAAAACACTTGTTGTAGAGGTTTAAATGACCTTTGTAGCGAGATCCATAAAAGTCCTGTTAATAACAACAGCCGATGACGACAACAGCGTCATCATCATCATCATCATCATCATCATCATCATCATCATCATCAACAACAACAATATAGACAACAACAGCATCGTCCAATATCATGCAATATTCTATCACGTTTGTTTTCAATGAGTGGAACACTACAACATGTGAATGCGCATGACACTGTTCAATGTCTCCAGAGCCGATATGTTTCTCATGGCAGATCAGCAACAATAAAATGAGAACGCAAGTCGATGGAAGTGTTTGGAGTGACCTGCGTTTCCTTCGATCATTGACATGAGTCGATTGTGACCAATTTGAACGTGCTCAAATCAGAAAATGATGCAAGTTTTGTCTCGCTGCGATTATCTGCGCAAGATGTTTTTCTCGTCAACTTTCTCTTGTTCAAGTAATTAATCTCATTTTCCCCTTCAACTCACTGATTTTCTTCAATAATTTTGTAAAACCTCGTGTAATTTGCTTTGTAAGCCAGCCTAAAAATTGTGTTTTCGCCATTACTGCTTTTCGTTGTGCAACACCAGAGAGTACGTTGGACTATTCAGTTTGGGGAAAAATATTTAGTTGTCAAACAACATTTCTGTACGACTTTTGATCGTTTAATAATCATAGCTAGCCCCATCTTCATCAGTCATCAATACTTTTTACTAGTCGAGTAGGTATCGTATGAGTGTGAAAAGCACTGCGTCGAGCCGTGACCGTGTATAAAGTGCCGCGATGGCAGTCAGTAAAAACATTCCTACTGTGAACGTTGCATACCGTGACCGCCCCATGTTTTAGACATACAAAAACCATTCTATTAAACTATAGAAATTATGACAATAAAATCAGTCATACAAAGACTGTTTTAATACAGAACTTATGAAATAAAAAGCGACAATGTTGCGAGAACCTTCCCTATTTTGCGCTCGCTGTCAAGGTTTATTCAAATTCTGATGAGAACGGCAACTTTCAACTTATATGAAAAAGAACTCTCGACGATATTCCCATCATTGTGTTCTGCTCGCATACATGCCTTAATAATTATCAAGTTATATATAATTATCAAATTATTTGATATCGCTGCAAAATAAATTGTGACAACTTACCCAAAGTTATACCCATGTCCTTTCATTGCCCAGAATAAATCGGGATTCTCTTCAGCACTAACTTTAATCTCACTTCCATCGGCAAGCGTTAGTTCTGGATAAATGTTGATGGGTGAAATTGTGAAATCATGCATATTATTTACAGAGCACTAACATTCATGGCAAATTACAAAATAAGGGTAATTACAAACAGAGGTGGTGGCCATTGTGGAGGGTTGACCGTTTTAGAGAGGTTTAATATGGAGTAAAATAATGTATGGATCAGAGGGGTGGCAAGGGTGGCGCAGTGGCTAAGCCACTTCCCTCTTACTGCTTTGGCCTAGTGTGGATCCCTGGCTCGGATGCTGGATCATCTGGATCACATGACTGAGTTTGTTCTCCTCCTTGCCTGTTTTCCTCCCTCAGCAAAAATCAACATATGAGTGGAGTGATGTTTGTAAAATATTTAATGTAGAGGTAGTGAGTGTGTGAGTACAGTGTCACCCAATTAGTGCCCAAGTGCTAGAATTGAAGACATGGAAACTTAAAAAAACAGTTCATTTATTTTTAGGTGGCTGTTAACGCAAGGTCAAATGTATCTTGACTTCAAACAGTTTGAATTGATTCTTACCATATTCCAAAACATTGTCTGATGATGTGCCATAGGATCTTGCTAAAAACCCTAGTCCTCCTTGTAGAGTCATGCCAGCTACACCTAGCTGTGAAAAGCTTCCAAGAGGAACTACAAAGCCCTTTTCATGGAGAGCTTCATCTACATCAGCAACTATGGCACCTCCTTCAACTAAAGCTGTCTGTAATAAAAACAAAATTGCCATAATGCTTTAGTTATTCCCAGGGGGCCACTTTAAGGTGTCTCAAGGTAGTTTTTTTTAATACATAAAAAAAGCATGTTGACCATGCTCACACTGTTCATAGCATAAATATTGATCAGAAGCTTTTTCCAGGCTGATGAAAATAGCTTAATTTGCACCTGAGTTATGAGACTTAGATGAAAGTATTGATTGATGTCAAGTTTATGTTACATATTTGTACCTTGCTCTTTTCATCAATTTCCAATTCCACTCTGCGCATCTCTGATAAGTCAATGATGACAGCATCATCTTTTAGAGCAAAATCTGATGTGCCTCCAGCACTCACGCATATATCAAGCTTAAAAAAATAAAAATAAAAATTATAAAAACAGTGAGTACAATAATGTATGTGGATCCCTGCTTGCACTCCGCTGACTCTCCTGATGAAATTAAATCAGTCAGAGGTATGCACCCATTGATACACAGCTGGAAGTTTGTAGCTTTGTTGAAACACTCATAGATTAATTATAGTTAATTAAATTGATATCATCTCTCATCAAAATTAGATATGCATGGTTTCATCTTACAAGAATATTTTTTCAAGATCTGGATATATAATATTCATTAGGTCACAATTTGGGCCAGTTTTAGTAAGATAATATAGACTTTTTCCCAGACTGCATTTGGTATGTTTAATTATATATAGCTAAAATATATATTTAATATAGGAAAATAAGAGCTGTGATTTAGCTAAGATTTCTGCTTCAATAATTTTATTACTCTAAACAATTCCTTGATGACATACACATACATGCCATCCTCATATATATTGATCACTGCATATGGATATCATTTAAATACTCAGTTGACAGTAAATACATAGCTTGAGAATAAGCATTTGTCTATGACATAAACCTATGCATTCTGGCAAATATCTAAAAAAATATTTCACACTAGTAGTGATTCATAGAAGGGTATACGCAATACTGTATTTGAGAAGAAAAGATGGTGGTATCAAAAGGAAACATATTGCAATCAACATATAGAGAATATGACTGTCTGCTGGTAATCCTGTAGGCCCAATGATTTCGTAAGGTCAAGTGTATAAGTTGACCTCACATTAGCGTTTCAAAATTAAAACGTCAAGCACTAGTTTTGCCAGGATTTTTATTTTGATCGACAAATTATCTACTAGGGTCTGGCGGGTCAATCGATGTTCTAAATCCAAACTGCAAAAAGAGAATCTTATTTATACATCCTACAAAATGTATAATATAAGACTTATTATAAGTTTACACCTAACTTAAATTCTTATTATAAAATATTATTTTTCTTTTCTTCGTTTTAGCAATGCATGAGTACAAAAAATTATGATCGTAAGGCGAAATATAGGTGGGTATTTAATTAAGATTATATTATATAGAGAACAAAAAACAATCATCCTTGAAGTCGACAACGCTCTTGCCTGTGTACACAGACTAACAACGCTCTAGCCTAGTAGGGATCCATTGATCATATCACAAATCTTAGCTGGATTTACTAAGAGTACGCACGTAAGCTTTAAGTCGTACATATACTTGCATGTAAACTGTTAGTTACTATACCTTGTTCTCCACACAAAACCTGATTGCCGTCTTCACATCCTTCTTTCCTTTCACTTTGATAAACGCCAATGGACGCTTTGTTCGCAACTGGGCGTTCCATACTTTTTGAATTTCATTTTCATAAATGGTGCCATCTGCTTCTATGACAATCTTACCCTCGAGGTCTTGTTCGAGAGAGCTAAAATCTAGTGAAGTCATGCTAGATTGAATGAGTTCTTGCAGACTGAATCTCAAGGAACGTCAACCACGCCAAAGACACTAAATTATTAACTTAACTTTGCATATGATGAATTGAAGTCACTGTGATCCTTTGATCTAAAATCTGAAAAAGTGTTTTGTCTAACATTTGTTACCCTACTGAGAGGAAATAAGAATTCATTCTAACAATATTACAAGGCGTTCCTTGTTGTCGGCCGGATAAAATGTCAATAATTTGGGCTTCCTGTGGTAAAGTCTTTGTGTGCTCTTATTTTGTGCGCAATGTTGTTATTTGTGTGCATTGCACGTTTAACTCAAGTGTACTCATTTTAATAAGTTTGCACAGTTCAATTGTACGAGATATGGGTGTTACTTTTATAAAAATTGGTAGTTATCTGCGCAATGAAGATATTAGCTGTGCACAGCCAGCAGCAAGAGACTCTAGTGTTGGACATTTTCCCCCCTCATATTTGAAGCAAATAATTCCCTCAATAAACGATCTCTATTTTTATTCATTTATGTATATATACACCTACTTGCAAAAAGGTTGTCATAGGAAAAAAGAACTTTAGTTATTTAGTGAGAAAAAAGGAATAAATTATAAGACAAAACAAGATCATTGAAGTTTAAGTCCGAAGACAAAAGAAAGAGTTCAGCTTCAGTGATCTTTTGTCATTTTAATTTATTCCTATCCCACTAAACTACAAATTTTATTTTTTCATATGACAACCTTCTTGCAAGTAGGTGTATATGTTATAAAGTTTTGAATAATATAAAAATTATTAACGATCAACTAAAATTCTATTTGTGTAAGTGTTTTTTTCCATCAGGACTGTTAAGATAACAAAAAGAACATTAAGGTGACTGGCTACTATTGGATTTTATATTTAACTTTTTCTAAAATAGCATCGTTTTTAACGGAAATTTAATGCTGATTTCAAATATGAAAAGAAAAATAGGGTATCCCCATCTACTTTTTGAGATAATCAAGCTTGAATGGATGGGTGTTTATAAATTTTGGAAGCGAAAATCTCGTTAGCCAAAGTGAGTAGGAAAAAAATTAAAACTCAAAGGATAATAGATGTACGAAGGCAATATTTGGACAGATGTTAACTGATATATCGTTTTACAACATAACATGAATAACTTTAAGTTATAGAGATGAAAATACCTGGATTTGGCATATTTTGTTCAACCAGTGCTAGGAAAACATCCCATCAAGTCGAGCAGAAATTCGTACAAAACTTCACCTTTTCATAAGTTCTAATATTTAACTTTTTGAAAAATTCTGATATGACATAGATTTTTAGGAGCTTTTTCAAATAAGCACATAAAAAGTATAGGGTCCCGTGCAAAATTCTGAGGGTTTTGCCCCTCTGTGAAGTTCAAAACTAGAATACCCTGCGAACAGCGGTTGTTTTTTCTGACCCTCTTTGTGCGCGCGCAGACAATCTAACGTTCAATTAGTAGGCAGCCCACCTTTAAAGAGCCTCACTTGCGTATTTTTTTTTTTGTGCTTCTTTCAAACAAATCGATGATTTGAAGATAGGGCTTGTCTCACGCTTTGAAACGAAATTTTGTCAACAAACTTTAGTTTCCCAGCGTTAGTGGCCATTCGGTAGAATCTCCGCGCGCTATGACGTCCTGCGCGCGAATATGCGCAGTAGGCTAAAATTTCTATTGTAGCCAGTCACCTTAATTGTTTCACCATGAATGGCGGGAAATTTGGCAACGCGCGCCGTTTGAATGTACAAAATCCCGCCTAAAATACTAGCATATTATCCATACTAACGTATGGATATTTCTTTGTTTTTTGTTTGGTATTATTAATTTGCACTGCAATGCAATTACGTTTGTAATCAGCCAATCAGAATCGAGAATTTTTTCATGTATATTATTATCTATGTACCAAATCTAATGTAATTCCTTTTCCTCAGATGTAAAAGCTAAAAAAGCCCCAAATTTTGTCGAACCGAAGCTAGTAAGTGTAGTTTACTTCCAATATTTCAAAAGGAAGATGCGAGTATCTGACTGACATACATATATCAAATTAAGTTTATTTTCAACTCAATTATATATTTTCCCCTTCAAACCAATAGCAATCGAATTCCTTTTAGAATATGTACTTTGAGCTAGTGTGACGCCACATGCAATAAGGTAACAAGTATCAACTTCAAGGTATGTCAAAATAAAGGTGGTTGCGACAGTCGCCAAGGTAAAGCTTTCTCCTTCGAGTTTCAGGGTAAAGTCCAATAAATTGTGTCATCGAAACTAGAATCTTCATAAAGCATCAAAGAATTTATATTTGAAAATGTGAAAGTTCCGACTTGATCAGACTTCATGGTAAATTTGATATTAATAAGACTGCAGTGCTTGTTTGTCAGTTTAGTGGAATTGAAGTTGCTGGTACGTACAAAAATAGAAGACGCCCAACCTAAGAAAGTCATTGTAAGTAAGTACTGTATTTTTAGCTTATTTATATCTTAAAAATAATCTGCATTTCTTTAGTTAAAAACAAACAAACAAAGGCTGAAATAGATTAACAATATAAGCTTTAATATCATGTAATTCCACTAAAAAGTCACAGTACAGAAATAAATTACCATAGCTGAAAAGAGTACGTCAAAATTAGTAAAACTGTGAAGTTTGAATGAAGTAACTTTTAAACTCACGAAGATATGAATTTTCAAAAATCGAAATTTTGTATGAAAACATTCGCTGGTAGGCAAGAGATGCCTACCAGCAAAGGTTTTCTTACAAATTCACACTCACTCAAAAATTCATATTCTTGCGAGTTTTGGGTTTAATTCCTTCAAACTTCACTGTCTTGCTAATTTTAACATGCTCTTTCCAGCTATGGTAATTCTTTTTCTGTTTTACGAACTTAAAAATACCTGATAAAAGCTCATTTAAATCTAAATACTTGTTCGTAATATCGCACTTTAACATGTTGATTATAATGAGCTCTGAATATTCTAATGAGCTGCACTTCCTTGCGAAAACTGAGTAATAAAAAATATCTGCAGAACACAATTAACTGCAAAATGTACGTAAAGGGAAATAAAAAAATCAGTTTTATTTTCGTTTTTCAAAGTCAGCTATCCTTTCAGGATTGATAAACAAAACAAAACAAAACAAAACAAAACAAGAACAGTTTTCTAGAATTCGAACACATACCGCCGGTTTAATGATCGACTTTTTGCAAAAACTGATCACGATTAGCCCTGTTGAAAGCCCAATCCTCGCCTAATCTCGCAGCGAGATTGGGCAAAATTGGGCGAGAATGGAAAATTTTTGATATGTTCTTGCTTCTCCACAACAACAGTCTCCATTGTCACCGATAATTTACAGTAGCATGCAAACATGGCAAAACTGCGATATACGGAGTCGCTCTCGTGTATGTAAAGAAAATTGGCAAGTTTGTTCTCTTAGTGAAATTGAGAGTCGGTATATATCACGTATTTGCAGAGAAAATCGGCTATGGCAAATTAAAATGTTTAAATGAAGATCCTCAATGATGGCGGTAGAAGCCAGTCATGTAAAACTTTTTAGAAGTCTAGCTAATAAATCAACTTTTCAATTCAAAGGTCGATGATGAGACTTTGTAAATTAACTGAGGTAAACGCAACCACCGGCAGCGTCTCAGAACTAAATATAGTACGTTTAGATCGCGGTTTAATTCTGGTTGCCTGCCTTACAAACTTGTTGAATACTATATATACATGTTTTTCCTTCGCTTTGGCAATGACAAAACATTGGGATGCAGATGCTTCTAGGAAGGAGAAAATAGATTGAAAACGGATCCAAGCTGAGTTCATTAATTTGTATCTTAGTAGGCAGATTCTCAAATTTTGGTTATCCGTCGAAACTTTTTAAATATGTTTCCTCTTCGCCACTCCTCATTAAACTTGTTTTTGACAACGTCAACGTGAAACTTTATTTTTGTAATCGTTAATTGCTAAAAGATGAAGAAAATAGAAAAGATCCTCGCAATTTTAATTTGTTAATTTACATAATTGTAGATTATTACCAGCTGCTTGCTCGCGGATATATTTTGTATATAGTCAATTGAAAAAACGTTGTCGGGTCTAAAAACATTGAAGCTGAGACCGAAATGGTGCTTGGGATGTGAATAATTACATTCTGATTTATTCATTTACGCTGTGCCTTCGATGCAAAATGCTGAAAGCGTATGCAGGACCTGCGTTGGCGGGCCGTTTGGCTTCAAATTTTTGTCGGTTGCAGCGTAAATGAATATATCAGAATATAATTATTCACCGATCCCATGCACCATTTCGGTCTCAGCTTCTAGAATGTTCTATGTTTTTAGACCCGACAACGCTTTTTCAATTGACTATACACCTATTTCAAAAAAGGTTGTCAGAGCTAAAGGCGATAGGCGATAGGTCATTCAAATTCCAAAGTAATCAAGAAGTTTTAAAAATAGCTTCGTTATTCCGTTCGTTTTGCCCCGAACATAGGATATGAATGTCTGATTGTTGACTTTCTTAATAAAAACAAATAGAAAACCCAACCGTGAATAGTGGAATGACCTATCTCCTATCGCCTATCGCCTTTAGTTCTGACAACCTTTTCTGAAATAGGTGTATAGCTAATTGCACAAACATTGACATTTTCAAATTATAGAAGCTGAGACCGAGATGAACATTGGGAAATTTTGATTAGATGATTTTGAAGAAGCGCGTGGACGTGGACATTTCACTAGAGACTGAGACAAATTATTGTATTCCAGATGCACTTATTCAGCACATTCACAGATAAAACACATGAAAATTCAAATATTACTAGTGAACCCAGGAGCCGTTTCGGTCTCAGCTTCTAGCTTCGATGATTTTGAAAGGGTCAATGTTACTTTGTGCAAATAGCTATATATGTTTATAAAATAACTATTATATATAACGCGCGCTCTAATTGGCCAAAAACCGTGCTTGATGAGAGTATCAAACACGCTCACATCAAATTTTCGATTTCTTCGTAAATTTGTGTGCTTGATTTTTATAAAAGAAGTAAAAAAACTGTTTTTTCATGTTTGATAGCCTGATCAAAACACTTGTGATTTTGGAAGAACACTCGAGAGCTGTGAAAGCACTCGCCTACGTACGACTCGTGCTTCCACTAAGCTCTCTTGTGTTCTCTCAACATCACGCGTGTTTGGATCAGGCTATCAAACACGGGAAAAATGTTTTTATTTCTTAAATATACAATTTTTAATTTAAATCTAAATTTACAATTCTTCTTCTTCTTCTTCTTCTTCTTCTTCTTCTTCTTCTTCTTCTTCTTCTTCTTCTTCTTCTCCTTAATTATTGAGCCTCTCTTTCCGCCTTCTCCTTCTTGAAATCTCCTTTTAGAAATGACCATGCATGCAAATATGAATATTTTTGTACATATTCATGTGAACTCTAAAGTTACTCGGCAAAATCAACCACAACTAAACTGCATAGAGAAAACTTATTGGAGGTTTTCACGATTTTGAAAAATATTTTTTATCTTCACAAGGAGTTCAGAATCAAATTGTAAACTGTTTTGTTGCTGTCATTTACAACCAACATCGACAGGGGTGGGGTTAACCACTTGTGGATGTCATCAACAACCAACATGGGGATAGGTTAGAGAGGGGGCTAACTACTTTATGAAGGTCACTTGTAACCAACATGGGAGGGAAGGGGTTAACTGCTCAGTGAAACGAGTCGGGAATTTATTTCGCACTAAGGTACTTAGTTTTACATATGATATAGCTTCCAGAATGAAACTCAAGTCACTTCAAGTATTTTCGGCGACCATGGCAGTGATACAGATCCTCGTGTGTTCCATGTCATTTGCTCAACAATGCAAGCCACCCAAGTATTCTGAGTATGGCTATGCTCTACTGTCATCTGCATATTTGGTGCTGAGTAATGAAGATCTTGGTTCTTGCAACTTGAAATGCGTTCAAGACCGAAACTGCAGTACCATCAATTATGACTTGACCAATAGGAAGTGCGAACACAATTATGGCAACAAAAAAGTCTTTCCATCACAATTTGTGAAGAAAGAACAGTCAGTTTATGCAGAGACACGAGATCCAGGTTTGTAGTTCTGTCCATGATTGTACTTTCGCAGCAGTTCACCGTCTTCTTATTTTAAAGGAAAAAATCTTGGTCTGGAGTCTCCCTAGTATTACAGTAGACTCTTCCTCAGTCTCTGCTCGGTCGTTGCATTATTGGCTGTGCGACAGAGGAAGAGACTAGTATTACAGTACCTAGCCATAAATTAACTGATTTTCACGATATTTCAGGACCTTTCCATTCCTGTAGATTCCTTCAGATGTTCCTAAAAGATAAAGGAAAAGAACCCATCGATGGGATCTATCGCATCTTCCCCCATGGCCTATCCAAACCCCCTGTCATGGCGTATTGTGATATGTCACGTGATGGAGGTGGATGGACGCTATTGGTTACTAGCCGTACCAATACCTGGACTAAAGACAATGTACTGCTAAGAAATGCTCAATTACCCAGCGTGACCAATGACTACTCGATACTTAAATACGCTGATGATATCAAAAACCATGGGACTGGGGATAAGTTTGAGTATAGGCTTGAAGCCAATGCACGAGGTATATAAAGTTATCTGTTTTAAATGTTCAAAAACCCTGTTTTGAAACGCTAAGAGTTTCTTTTATACTGTAAGATTTCGTCCAATCATAGACGCTCAAAACAATTCCAAGAGATCGACACTTTCAATTTGCCATGTTCCCCACATAGAAATTTCATATTTTGAAACTCAGGAAATCTCTCAAGAAAACAGAATCAGATTTTGAATAAAATACAACAACGTGAGCTAACTGTTGAAGTTATGGCCGATTTTTATTTTTTTAACAATGAGGTGGTCGGTTTAAACAATGTACAATTAACATCCTTCTGCATTCCGTTGCCTTTTGCTTTCCCCGTTCTTATTCGGACCATTGCTCAATTATCACGTGAGAAAATCATGGTATTCTAAAACGTCCGTGTTTTTATTTAGCTTGCTATTCAAAATGGGCGACCCCTCCTTACGGTGCAACATTTCCTGCAACATTGCGCACAACAAACGCTCAACACAGTCCATTGCACCTCGTGTCCAGCCCGCAAATGTTGCCCACAATAGTTAATTACAGGTTTAGGATCAGGTGCTACTTCTGCAACGCCTTGCGCGCACCACTGCATGCATGGCGGACGGTGCAACTGTGCTTTGCGTAATGTTACAGAAAATATTGCATCGTGTGTCCGGGATTTAGGTTCTGTCGGCCTTAGCCTCCTTAAAAATTAATTAAGTCGCCTCTCTCCACAATGGTCACCCTTTGGGACCAAAATAAGTTACCGTTGTAGAGCTAGAGGTGGCCCCCATATTGAGTAAATGTATGGATCGATCGATAGTGGGGATGGAAATTTGGACAGGTGGCAGCTACTGGAGGTTTGACTGCAAGGCCTGTCATAAAATCGTGGTCCCCTATAGTCCACGTTTTATTTTGTTTGACAGTTCAAATGAGCGTCCTGTATAGATTCTGTAGGCCCAAACCTTTCTTGAAATAAAATAATGTTCATGTTTTTTAATCATGCAATAGGTGGCTGGGGAGGAATATGGGAAGCTGCTCGATCCTACACATTCACAGCAACAACAAATCTGCAAACTAATGTTAACCTGGTAAAAAAGTTTGACAACTGGAACTATGCTAACAATGGAATAGAGAAACGAATGCCTTGGATCGCAGGAGCGGTACTTACAACATCTAGCAGCCCAAATCACCTCTGGTGGGGAACCATCACAGGTACAGTAGAACCTCTTTATATATAACTTGTATATTTATTATATCTCAAGCATATTAAGGCTTGACTTAGGCCCGAAATTCGAAAATACAGGTTTTAAAATGATCGTGGTCTGTTGTTTATCAAGATCTTAAAAAAAATCATACATTTTGTCGAATATACATGAGTCGAAACTTTATGTGAGATTTTAAACTTTGAGTGAGTGTCACGTGACATATTACAACGAATTATTTTATTGGAATTTTTGATTACAAATGGGGTACACAACGATTTCTTCGATTTAAACAATTTATATCTTATTTTATTTCTTTTCTTATGCTCTTTCCGACAACGTCTTTGAATATTGAAAAAATACTCTGTGGGAAGAGATATTTTAGAAAAGAGGTCACGTGACCTAACATAAAAATATGATTTTTCCTAATATCTTTTTTCCCAAAAGTGATGGACACGATTAAAAGACGGCATCATATACCCGAGCCAAATGTCTAATAACACTGTGAATTTCAGTGAAATAGGTTAAGGTTCTGTGTACCCCATTTTCAAAAAAACGTTTTTGCAGCCTTAAGGTCACGTGACCAATGGATTGAAAAAAGATTGCTATTAAAGTGTTCATAATGTGGATTTACATCATCTCCCAAGAAATCTTTGCGATATCTTTAAACCTCCGTGTTTTATGAGCGAAAATGGTTACTTCCTAATTTGCATAATAGTCAGGCCTTAATACACTTGAGATGGCACAAACTACTTCCGGTGAATTCGCGCGCTCTGATTGGCTATTTGACGGGCGAGATCCCCCCGTAATGCCCGTGGGCGATTACGGAAAATATCCCGGACCGCAAACTATATTTTGAAAACACACCAAGAATTAACTTGCAAGGCATCTTTCAAACAATTGTTCAAAACGAAAAGTAATTAAAACTAACAAAAATTAATACTAAACTACTTTCGTTCCATTCTAACAAATTAAAGAAAATTTTACTCGTCGAGCTATATAATGTTGTTAGGCGCCTAACAAGCTAGCCATGAGCCGTTAATGTCTTTTATGTTTTTCCTTTGTGCATACAACAAACGAGAGTGTCGGTGCTGCTTAACTGAAGCTCGTTTAGCGGGGCAACATGTTATCAACAAGCAATCATGCAAAGATCCACACCTAATGTTTTTTGTTCGTAAACTAGTTTTGATTTGCTTAAAGAACAATATTATGTTTAAAGCTAAACACATTCCAGGTATTAACAACCAATTGGCAGACTCTTTGTCTCGTTAATGTCTTTTTGTGCGCCATTTGCCTTGACAACGCTAATATATAAAAGCTTCAAGCACGCACTCTTTCCACAGGAAGCCCAAGTAGAATATTACACATGCGCGCGCAAATAACAAGACTTAACAACGACGATTTAGGTATACTTTTTATTACTTTCATTTAAAAAAATTCTGTTTAATTAGGAGGCCCTGTGATCGTTTGCAAACTTTTGCAAAAAGGTGCGAATCGTACCTGGAGACGCGCGCGCTCCTATAAACCGGAAGTAAAATATCAAAATGTTAAAAAAGGAGAGAAAAATTGAAAAACGTGTCATATATAATAAACAACTTATTAAATTCGCTTGCTCGGTCTGTACAAAGAAATATCAAATTTCGCGCTCGTTTAATAATAATAAGCAGTTATTCTTTTTTACTTATTTATGGCAAGACCATAGGGTCACCGCTCGGAAAGTTTCCTCGTTGGTATTCTTCTTCTAGCACTACGTCTATTATTTATACTTGAAACCTCTGTACAGTACAACTGCCGCTTTTCCATAACGGCTACCTTTTTGGATTCCTCAGTGTTGTGCAGAGGTCCGGCAGTGAAGTTGGTCGTTTAATAGAAGTCAGTTCAAAATATTCGCTGGGTGCGGCTCATGGGATATTCTATCGATTCTCTGGTGCCATTGAATAAACTCCTAATAGAATAACTTAGGAAGTGTTTACATGGCAGTAGTAAGGATCATCCTAGTACTAGGATCATCCTAGCAGGCGAATCATCCTACCTGCTATACATTTACTGCATTCTGTTTACATGGAAATTTGTGTCTTCACTTCGGGTACTAGGATCATCCTACTAAACAGAATGCATGCAGTAAATGTATAGCAGGTAGGATGATTCGCCTGCTAGGATGCTAGGATGATCCTAGTGTCATGTAAACACCCCCTTACTAGCTCAATATTGGTACCTACGTCATTCGGAATGTACTAAATTTATATTTGAATATATTACCCTGCAATACTTAAGGAATATGAAACGCGCGCGCATGTCTCTGTACTGTGATATAAACACGATGGAAGATGTAGAGCAAGAGAAAAGCAAGCTTAGGAACACGAGGCGTAGCCGAGTGTTTCTCTTGCTTTTCGAGTGCTCTACATCTTCCAGAGTGTTTATATCACAGTACAGAGACATAAGCGCCGATAGTTTTATTTAAGGAATATAAAACGCGCGCGCATGTCTCTGTACTGTGATATAAACACGATGGAAGATGTAGAGCAAGAGAAAAGCAAGCTTAGGAACACGAGGCGTAGCCGAGTTTTTCTCTTGCTTTTCGAGTGCTCTACATCTTCCAGAGTGGTTATATCACAGAACAGAGACATAAGCGATCGTTTTATATTGCTTTTATAAAATATTTCCGACGTTTTTTGAGCGAGCCATGTCTCTGTCCTCTGATATAAACATGGTAGTCAGCCAATCAGCGCGCGCGTCATATCTCAAATATATTATAAATTTGAATATATTACCCTGCAATACTAAATTATATCAGTTTAAATCACGTCAGTATCAACATAATTGCATGGTTCTTCTCAAGGCCTTGCATTGCCCGAGCTCGACTTATTCTCGTTATTCATACCAGTTTACATTTTTACAGCCGCTAACAGCTATTTTAATCCCGCACCTTGGATTGAAAATAACCCCATGGCCGGTTCAAATTCAGGTACGATTTGGTATTGGATGCGTGAAAGTTAATCTTCAAATAACTAAAATGCACATGTATCTAAACGGTAATTATTAAACTATTGTAAACTTTACAATTTGTTTGAAAATGTGCGCATGCTGTGCATAGATTATCCAAACTAGACTCAATGAATATTTATATACTTGTTGGTATATTACGCGCGCTCTAATTTGTCGACAACCTGGTGTGATTTAACAAATAGTTTATAAATTGTCATCAAACTGTGGTGAGAACAAAAACGTACGCCACGAGATCAGACTAAATCGGTTGGTGTGGCTGTTGTTTTCATCACATTTTGATGTCTTCTGTGCACCTATTAGATCACAGATATATATGGAATGATGGGAACTAATTGTTTTATATGATTTTCTCTGCTTTGGCATATTCATCCATGAGACCTTGCGCCCTGGGGGGTTTCAAAATCAATTTAAGGGGATTTGTAGACTTCTTTTGAACATTGGTTTTGTTAATTTGTAGACATGTTTATAAGATTTATTAGCTGCGTCGTCATTGACGCCATTTTGTTTAATTTGAATAACAATTACAACTCCGTAAAACAAAAGGGTATTCTTGGGTTGCACTGACGTCATCATAAAATTTTTCGGGCTTAATATAGAATATTTTTGAATAAAATGTCTTGCATCATAAAAAGCAGTTGAAGGTTTGTATCTATACGAAATTTTTAGTCATAAGAATATTTTGATAACGAGATACGAGCGATCAAATATCTTCATTGTTTGGTGTGAAAATGTATGGGTCCGCCATCTTGGTGCACAACCTTTGTACACCAACATGGCGGACAGTAACACGAAGGACCAAAATCACGTTAATATCGCTATAATTCGTGTTTTCTATGCAAATGTTCACCAAAACAAACTTATTTATCACTTACAACGTTAAAGTCGATCGTACGATTTGAATCACATTTGCTTATATTTCTGTGTCTTTACGATATACGTGACAGTGTTGCGTGACAGAAAATCGAAAGAACTCAGTTTTTTGTGTGAGGACTTTTCTTAATGATATAAATAAAATATCTAGGAAACAGTTTTGTGTGATGAATAGTTTAGATTTTAGCTTTTTGATGACGTCACGTGCAACCAAAGAATATTGAAAGTAGAGATTTTTCAACTGATCGGAGCACGCGTAATTCTGTGACGCCATTTTTGTGCGTGTGTACTGTAATTGCGCACGGTTCTTGACCAATCAGATCGCGTGTAATTTACCAGTTTCTATTATATGATATGGTATAAACACATAGGTGACGTCATAGAATCTTACGCGCGCTTTGATCCGTGCAGTAGTTGAATTCTTGACCAATCAGAGGGCGTGTAATTTACCAGTTTTTATTATATGATATGGTATAAACACATAGGTGACGTCATAGAATCTTACGCGCGCTTTGATCCATGCAGTAGTTGAAATATTTTGATAGGTTTTAAAATCGTTGACAGTCGGAGATCGGAATCTGATAGATAGAAGGCTGAATGAGGCAGTTTATGTAATAATAGAATACAGTCAATGTTCTCCTTGTGATCATTCTCACAAGCGACCAGCTCTCAGAGATCACAGAGCACTCTAAAAAGTGGTGGGTTATATAAAACACTAGTATGGGAAAAAGTGGTAGGGCTAAGCTAGATTGGAAAATATAAGAGACTTAAGTATGGGAAAAGGTAAAAAGTGGTAGGGCTAAGCTAGATTGGAAAATATAAGAGACTTAAGTATGGGAAAAGGTAAAAAGTGGTAGGGCTATAGCACTACCAGCCCCTCCCCCTCTGCGGTCCCTGGCTCTAGTTACGACCACCATTGTAAAGCCCCTTTAGAATTGTTAAAAAGTTCATTTGTACACTAATAATTATAGTAATAATAATGATAATGATTATTACTAGTTTATTATCATTAATTAATATTTCACTATTAGAGTACAAACACTTAAGGCGTGCAACACTTATTTGCACTATTCAGTACTAAATATCACTAATTAAACAATAGAAAACAATAGAATTAGCGTAACTTATCACTATTTAGTACAATATTCAAGTGAGTGAGTGACACATTTGCATATTCGACCACTCACTATAACTCGTGGATTTGCAATCCACGAGTGCAATCCACGAGTTAGCTAGGAAGGGAGATAGAACCAGGCTCTCTTTACCAAAGGATAAGCAACGTAAGAATTACTTGCCGAGGAGGCTAGGCCAGCTTTGAATGCTAGTATTGAACTAAATTCTTATTTTTCAAACGCTATGCACTTTTAATTAATATATACTATGTTTCAATATCATGTATAAAGGATAGCTAGACATTGAAAACAACAAAACAGTTCAAGTTCAATTTCATTGCATTATTTGGTCACTTGGATCTAACCCTGGGAGCTAGAACGTTATTCAATTTCGCGTTACGTTACGTTTTTTGTTAATAATTATCAGGAGAGAAACACTCAACAAATCTCGTATATTCCACGGCTTGGGCCTTCGGCCCTCTACGGGTAATGGGAGCGAAATAAAACTCTGGCACCCAGTGTAGTTGGGTCTATGTTCAAGAGATTGTTGTGGAAGATGTTATCTGGGTCATATTGCTGTTTAAGTGCCTTCAGCCGACTTTCAATTTCCTCTGCGTTACCCCCATCATATGGAGCTATATCAAACTCAGAATTGAGGGACGTCTGAAAACCATCTGACCATTCCTTTAGGGCCTCATAGTTTTCTTGATTTTTGGTGGAAGCAACTAGACCAATGCAGTATCTGTAGAAACAGCGAAAAATAAATAAATATGTGCGAGATCAGACACATGCTACAAAGAAACTCTTCGGAATATTGGTTATTAGGATATGCGTGTCGTGGTAAACTTAGGCCTATTCCGGGCCCTAAAATCGCCCCAAATCGCCACAAATCGTCTTATGTTTTGAGCATCTTTAGGGATAATTTTGCTTAAATCGCCTAAAATCGCCTAAGATCGCCTACGATCGCCCAAAATAGGGCGATTTTAGGGTCCGGAGTAGGCGCATATTCCGGGCCCTAAAATCGCCTAAAATTGCCCCAAATCGCTCTAAATTGCCTTAATTTTGAGCATCTTTGGGATAATTTTGCTTAAATCGCCTAAAATCGCCCAAAATTACGGCGATTTTAGGGCCCGGAGTAGGCCTTAAACTTAATTGCGTTGGCTGGTGACCAAGCATAAACATCCGGCCGGGAGTTGTCCGGAAGAATGAAGATAACTCAGTAGCTCGTAAAAGTTGCTCGACTAATATTGTTATTTAGGTCAGTGGTTTCCCTTTTTCCCCTTCTCTCCAACTAGTACACACGATGGAGCATGTTCAATTTGCCCCCGGCGCACGCCCCCAAATATTCAACAAGTTTGATATCATGGAGCTGCATTTTGCGGGGTGAAAATTCTGCTCCCAAGGAGCAAGTTTACCCATGAAATCTTTGGTACACACGATGGAGCAAGCTCCATCGTGTGTACCAAAGATTTCATGGGTAAACTTGCTCCTTGGGAGCAGAATTTTCACCCCGCAAAATGCAGCTCCATGATATCAAACTTGTTGAATATTTGGGGGCGTGCGTCGGGGGCAAATTGAACATGCTCCATCGTGTGTACTAGTTGTGGTACAACGCTCCGGGGGCGTGTGCCGGGAGCGTGCTCCCTCGTGTGTACCGGCCTTAAATACCTTGTTTGGCAAGATGCAAGTGAGGCCAATTACAGTCTTTCAAATCCTCATTAATTATTCACGAAAATCTGTTCCAGTGTCCGGCGGACTTGAACATATTTCAAGCCCAATGACACTGGAACACTGTTGCAATTGTTCTTTAATTAACAGTAGTAGTTGGCTTTGCCTATCTTTCTATGTTACGCTGACTTTGGTCACACTTAGAAATATTAGCTTTTAAAAATATATTATGATTTGTGTAACTTTAACTTTTAATGCAAAAAAAAAACTTTCAAAATTTTTCATGAACCCACCGAGACTCGAACCCCGAACCTCTAATCTGTAGTCTAGGATTTGAAGTCGTCCAAAGTCCTCCAATTCGGCTTTCAAGTCCTTGCAATAACTAACTGCGCGGACTAGTTGAAACCCCGTCAAATCCGCCTCATTGTCGGACTTAAAACACTTCATTAAGTTAAGGTCGCATCTTAATTACCTGATGTTTCCACGGGATGCAAATGAGCTTTCTTCGTATGTGCCCTCCATCTCCTTACCACCACAAGATCCACTCATGTAGATAGTAGTACCAGCTCTATAGTCTCCAACACCAACATCTTTTATGTAGTTGAGAATGTTGTCTATGATTTCATCGTTTAGTTCTGAATACAACACAAATATAAAAAGTAATATAATAATGATTAATGCACCCACGGATACCAGTGGTCAGCGGAGCTGATGAAAATTGGGTCGTGGGGCTCCGAGATTATTGTTGTTGTTGTTCTTAATTGTTGTTGTTGTTGATGATGACGATAATAGTGGTGGTGATGACGATGATGATAATGGTTGTCATGATGTTGGTGTTGGTAGTCAAACCCTAAATTGATTTTCTTCTTTGCAATTGATCATGAAAGATTTTTGAAGAGAACTTTGAATTATAAAGATTGTACTAGAATTTATTCATGTACCTGATACCATGTGTCCAGCTATCCCATAGTAATACCTTCCACTTGGCGTCATGAAGTCACCTTGCTTTTGAAGCTCAGGATGTTCCATAGGACCACACCTTGACTTGTAGGGATGGGTAAGGTCAAGCAGATCTTGAATGATTTCTCCACCACGATGAAGCGTTCCACTGTAATGAAGTCTTGCTACCAACTCTGGACTGTCACAAAACGATATACCAAAATTCAGAAACTAGACATTTATATCTTACTATATACTTGAGTATTTCAGCTTACTAAGGATATTTGGTGGCAGACCGAATGCAAATGAGATGACGTAGAAAAAGGACTTCTTAAATACACAAAAACACTAGAGATGAATTTTATACTATTTTTCTATTTGCAAAACATTTTCATTGCTAAAATACAAAGTGTACCAGTGGTAAATGTTATTTGCTACCCAAATCAAACACACTTGTTTCAAAATTGGAAACAAATCATGCAAATTCCTTCCGTTTTATACGTCATCTCATTTGCATTTTTCGACTTCAAATGCTTAATTCTCCGAAAGGAGATGATTTTATCCAGAGATATTAAACCATTAAACATTTCCATTAATTCATGAAGAAACGATTATCAAAATTTCAATTTAGGGTTAGGGACACTTTAACATCTAACATGATCTAACAATAAATCTATGTGACATAAGAATTGTAGAACTTACCTAGTTGGACCAATATGAATTAGCATGTAAAATGATAAACATTTATCATTGGCATTTTCATAGTAATCTCGGAATTTCTTGATGACCTCTTTGGCTCGTGAATGTTCAAAAAACATCGAACCTCCAACAATTAATTTAGGCATTTCGTACATTTGAAACCGCATGCTTGTGACAACTCTACAACAGAATAAAGAAGAAATTATTATCTTGGAGACTGCAAAACACTTGTTTTAGAGGTTTAAATGGCGAGGTCCGTAAGTTAAAAGCCCTGCATGTTGATAGATAACCACAGCCATCATCATTATCATTATCATCATCATCATAAAGGACGACAATTAACAACAGCAACAACAACAACAGATCGTGTGCAATGATATTATACAAAATTCTATCACGTGTTTGCTTTGAATGAGAGTTTTTCATGATCGGCATTGCGCATGACACTGTTCAATGTCTCCGGAAATGTAATGTTACTGAATTCTAATCCACAAATTGCGAATGGGTTCATTAGCGCAATTTTCTCGTCCCGTGCACCAGTATTCCCAAAGGACGATTTAACATAAATCTACACAACATGTACAATGGCTATTGTTCAGAGTGGAGTACTATAAGTACCAAACTTTTGCCGAAGGATAACGGGGTTGGGGCCGAAATCTTCAGCCGTACCGTAAATCAATGCGATGATTCAGCTCCTATACCACATAAATTGGGTTATAGAAGGGAGGAACTTATACTAGCTATACAGTGTAGGTCATTATATTGTTATTATCCAGCGTTCCAAGGAAAAAAAGCGATCAGAACAGGGACATAACCAAACACAAATCTTGACCGATCTTGACCACATTTCTAGCTTTTCAAACACCTCACTGCAAAGCTCAAATGACGACTGTCCCCAAAGGCTTCTGGGTATAGTTTTGCAGATTCTCGACGTATAGGCCTGTTACACTGTGCAATTTTCTCAGCAACTTGTCTCGCAACGGCGTTGCGAAACAAGTTGCTGGAGGATTGCACAGTGTAACAGGGGTTGTCTCGCAATTTTTGTTGTTGCGCGTAGCGTTGCATGAAGTAGAACTCAGGTATACTTTTCGCAACGCATTGCAGCAACTTGAAATGCCATTGCACAATGTATCACCCCTCCAGCAACTTTCCTCGCAATTTTTGAGGCACGTTTTCTACGAGCGCATGCGCAATTTCTCATTTCGCTCTGAGGAGTCATCTTGAATCTCGCTTCCAGCTTGCCTCGGCCAAAAATATTGCAAGTTGCTGGGGAAAATTGCACGGTGTAACAGCGCCATAATTTTCTCTGCAACTTGTTTTGCGCAGTGTAACAGCGCCTTATAATACGATAGATTGATAAATTGATAGAAACTGCAAACCTCGACTCATGCGGCCAAAGGCCTGGGCACGAGTAATGATGCAAGTGTTTTCTCGTCGCGCTTATCTGCGCAATATCTGCGCTGTTCTAATACGGAACTTATGAAATGAAAAGCGACGAAGTTGCGAGGACCTTCCCAATTTTGCGCGCCCTGTCAAGGTTTACGCAAATTCTGACGATAACGGCAGCTTCGGGATACGTCGACTTGCACGAAAAATTAAGAGCGTCTTGACGATATTCCCAGCTAATTTCCGTCACTGCGTTCTGCTCGCATTCATGCATTAATTTGATATAGGCAAAATAAATTGTGACAACTTACCCAAAGTTATACCCATGTCCTTTCATTGCCCAAAATAAATCAGGATTTTCTTCAGCACTAACTTTAATCTCACTTCCATCGGCAAGCGTTAGTTCTGGATAAATGTTGATGGATGAAATTTGAATTGAAATGATTGATTGAACATAATGAAATGACTCTTACCATATTCCAAAACACTGTCTGATGATGTGCCATAGTGCCTTGTTAAGAACCCTTGTCCTCCTTGTAGAGTCATGCCAGCTACACCTAGCTGTGAAAAGCTTCCAAGAGGAACTACAAAGCCCTTTTCATGGAGAGCTTCATCTACATCAGCAACTATGGCACCTCCTTCAACTAAAGCTGTCTATGAAACAAACAAAATTGCCATTTGCTTTACTGAATTCCCTGGGGATACGATAAGACTACATAGAGTTAAGTTAAGGTGTCTCAACATTGTTTCATTATATATGCTGACCATGCTCACACTGTCCATAACATGAATATTGGATCTGATGAAAATAGCTTTTGCACCAGTTATGAGACTTAGGTGAAAGTATTGATTGATGTCAAGTTTATGTTGCATTTTTGTACCTTGCCCTTTTCATCAATTTTGACTCTGCGCATCTCTGATAAGTCAATGACGACAACATCATCTTTTAGAGCAAAATCTGTTGTGCCTCCAGCACGTACGCATATATCAACCTTAAAAATAAAAAATAAAAAATTACAAAACGAACGAACGAACAAACAAACAAACAAAAACCAGTGCATGAGTACAATAATGTATGTGGATCATTGCTTGCTCCGACTCTCCTGGTGGAAATCAGTCAGAGGTATGCACCCATTGATACAAAGCTGGAAGTTTCTAGCTTCGTTGAAAACACTCGTAGGTTAATTAATTAATTAATATCATGCCTCATCAAAATTAGATACGCACGGTTTTCATCTAACAAGAATATTTGTTCAAGATTTGGATATATAATATTCAGGTAGGTCCCAATTTGGACCAGTTTTGGTAAGATAATACAGACTATTTTCTTGGCCTGTATTTGGTATGCTTAATTATACATAGCTAATAATAAAATATATTTGATATACATTGTTGCAAATATCTATAACATCAGATTTATGTAAGTTATAAGTGCAAACCTAAGGCTTAAATTCTTTATAAGATAATAGTTTTTGTTTGACTTCGTTTTAGTAATAGAATTAGGTGCAATATAAATTAATTAAAGCTTATGGTCAGTTTTTGGCATCTATGGCGAATATAGGTCGTGGGAATCTAAGATTACATTAAGAACATAAAACAAAAATCTCCGGCCTTGAAGTCAACAGCAACGCTCTTGCCCGTGTACACTGAGAGGCTAACAGTGCTCTAGCCTTGTAGGGATCCATTGGTCATATCGCAAGCTAGATTTAGTAAGCCTGGTTTTCACTAGCAACGAAAGCACAAGCGCAAGCAGCATAATTCTCCGTTTTCATCAAAATAGCATGGACGCATCAACAAACGCAAGCTCAAGAAAAGAGGACATTGTTTATGTCTTTGATTGCATATATTCTTGCGTCGAAGCAAAAACCAGGCTTAGTCGTACATTTACATGTATGTAAACTGTTAGTTACTGTACCTTGTTCTCCACACAAAACCTGATTGCCATCGCAACATCCTTCTTTCCTTTCACTTTGATAAACGCCAATGGACGCTTTGTTCGCAACTGGGCGTTCAATACTTTTTGAATTTCATTCTCATAAACGATGCCATCTGCTTCTATGACAATCTTACCCTCGAGGTTCTGTTCGAGAGAGCTAAAATCCAGTGAAATCATGATAGGTTGAATGAGTTCTATTAACTTAACTTTGCATATGATGAATTGAAGTTACTGTGATCCTTTGATCTAAATTAAAATCTTAAGGCTCAAAGTATTTTGTGTAACATTTGATACCCTACTTTTGAGTTCATTCTAATAATATCACAAGGCGTTCTTTTTGTCTGCCAGATAAAATGTCAAGTTGAGTGACCCATCTATGATTTTTTTATAGTGGCAAACCAGTCGAGGTTTTGGTCGCGTGTCTCTGTTTTCTTTCTTTCTTTCTCTAGCTCCCTCCCTCCCTTTCTTTCTTTCTTCCTTCTTTCTTTCTTTCTTTCTTTCTTTCTTTCTTTCTTTCTTTCTTTCTTTCTTTCTTTCTTTCTTTCTTTCTTTCTTTCTTTCTTTCTTTCTTTCTTTCTTTCTTTCTTTCTTTAAATTTATCGTGTACGCGTCGTAAAATTGCTCAAACTGCGCATGCGTCAGCATGAAGCTCGAGAAACAATCTCGTACCCAGAGCCTGCGTTTTCTCGGTCGCTGACCAAGAGGAACGCAGGCTCTGGGTACCTGGTCTGTGGCAAATGTTTGGGGGACTGAGAACGAGCGCTCTGATTGGTCAATTCCGGTCACTTCAGAATTGTGATGTTGTTTTGTTTTTGTTGGGAAGGGAATGAAGAAATTTTTGCAAAAAAGGACGTGTAAATCTTAAATTTGGCATTCCATTCTACAGCATTTATATTTTCCACCGTCTGGAGACTTTGCTTAAGAAAGCTGAAGCATTTTTCTGTGATTATTGTGGATTTAGAGGATCGTGAACTTTGTAAGCCGTTGCTCGAAATGACGAAGAAACAAGATCAAAGACGACCGCCGACGATATTTTATGGCGATCCTACTCGTAAACTTTTATTCCTGAGGATATAATATATAGCCTAAGCAACACAACAATTGTTGAGCGACATACTTTACATACCCATATCGAGATTCAGGGTACATGGCCGGAGAACGGCGTTTTGAAAAACTTTGGTTGGTGAATGAAGCACGTGCAAAATCAAAACTTCAAACTTTGTTGATTCGTATTTACAGAGGAAAAAAATCGCGACAGATAATAAGAAACTTTTCACATTACTATAACAAGAATCATATGAACTTATTATTACTATTTTTCCCAAAACTGAAGTCATATCCGTGTATTGAACCAAAAAAGGGACAACTTACTCACCTGTAGTTTGCCGTAAATCAAACATAAGTTTGACAAAGTTTCAAAGACAATTATCCGAAAAAGTGCAAAAATCTTGTGTGGTTTTTATGAGAACTAGAATATATCCTGCCTAAGCCACGTAGGACTGGCTGGTAGTACTTACTGGGACTGAATAGAAGAGTTCTCACATTCAGGTAAGCTGAAAAATTTCGTGAAAGTTTTGATAGTTGGAGTTTGTTAGTTCGTACGCGCCATGTCGCGTTAGTCGGCTTACAAAGTTCACGATCCTCTACATCCACAAAAATTACAGTAAAACACTTCAGCCTTCATAAGCAACGTCTACAAACCATGGAAAATACACACGCTGTAGAACAGAATGCCAGATTTAAAATTTACACGTCCTTTTTTGCAAAAATTTCTTCATTCCCTTCCCAACAAAAACAAAACAACACATTCTGAAGTGACCGGAAGTGACCAATCAAAGCACTCGTTCTCAGTCCCCCAAACATTTGCCACAGACCAGGGGTACGGGATTGCTCGAGAAAAAGCAAACAGAACCATCTTGTGTAAAATAATGCATGGTTGGGTGGCATGGTTGGCCGAGTGGTTAGAGCGCTGGCCTTTCACCGCTGTGGTCCGGGTTCGAGTCCCACCTCGAGCGCCTGGATCATTATGTGAATTGAGTTTGTTTGATGTGTTGTTCTCTACCATGCCACGAGGGTTTTTTCTCCGGGTTCTCCGGTTTTTCCTCCCTCAGCAAAAATCAACGTGAATCGAGTGATTATTTGCAAAATACTTAATGTAAAGGTAGTGTGTTTGAGAGTACAGTGTCCCCCAATTAGTGCGCAAGCGCTAGAAGACTTGGACACTTAAATAAACAGTTATCTCTATCTCTATAATGTGGATGAAATTGATGTATCGAGACTTCCGAAGACAGAGCTTGGGTTTCCTGTGGTGAAAGAAGAATCGGACAGTCATTAAGTACAGCGGTTCATCACTATGGACTCAAAAATCAAACATTCTGGATCGAGTGTTCTAAAAGTATATTTCTCGTTCGAATATGGGAAAAGAACTGTTCGAATACTGTACAAAGGGTGATATTGAGAGCCTACGCAGCCTTTTTGAAGATCCAGAAAGTATTTATGTAACAGATTCTTCGACAGAGTTAAATAAACGTGACAAAGATGGCAAGTCTGCCATGGATATTGCAGCAATGCTGGGACGAACAGAGATTATCCAAGAACTAATTGAGCGAGGAGCAGAAGTGAATAACTCGACAAAAAATGGTATAGTCTTAAAAATTGAACGAATGAGCTCATAACGTATAATTCTTATGCGTAAATATATTCCACAGTACATGTACTTCAGAACATGGGTTTACACATAACTGTAATATATAATAAGCCATATAAAACATTTGCTTTTCTAATAGGGTACACAGCCTTGCACAGGGCTGCATGTTGGGGTCGAATGGACTGTCTACAAGTTCTTGTAGCCAACAGTGCTGATCTACAGATTAAGACCATGCATGGCGAAAGAGCACGTGAATGTGCAGCACGTTATCACAAAGAATCATGTGTTGAATACTTAGATGTTGCTGGTATGTTTACATTGTGTTCTGTGTATTCCATAACATCTTTCACTGTTGTGGTTTTGCCAACCTAAGAATTCAGCCAGCAGTATAAGCTTTTTTATGTAGTGCTGGCAGACCAGACATCATATAATTTGAACCACTTCCACTGGGGGCCCTGCCCTATCCTACAACCCCTTCTTACTAGGTAGAGGTTATTTCACGAGCTTCAAAACGACATTTCATGTCAAAAGGTCCCGTTATTAGGGCTAGATAAAGGTTAGGTTTAGGGCTAGGAACTGGGATAGGGTCTACCCCCTAACCTAGCCCTAAACCTAACCCTAAAACCTAAAATCTAGCTCTAATAATGGGGTCCTTTGACGCAAAATGTCGTTCTGAAGTTCGCGAAATAACCTCTATCTACTTATTAGTGTACCCTTACAATTTTACACGTACATGTAGTATAAGAGATCCAGTCAGTGGTGGCTTCATTGGATCTGGACATGTTATTTGCATATCTCAAAATTATCCAACATGTAAATTAGTATCAACTGCTGACTGTGGTGCATTTATATTATATATCATTTAAGGTGGCATCACAGGCAGCCCAAGCTCATTATCTGACAACATAAACAGTTGTAAATACACGTAAATGCATGGAGCCTAAAATACGACTTTTGACGAATAATATTACAGAATACATTAATATAACATTGTATGTAACTTGTAAAGTTGTTATAATTGTAAATAAAGCCTTATTTCATGGTTTTTTTCAAGATCTCCCTCCCCCTACTAAGAAGAGGAAAAGGCTGGAAGCTTCGCTTCGAACGAGCTCCAATCGTCTGCACATTTCGAACTCAAAAAATACCTTTCGCTTGACCAAATAACTCCAACGCTTGTCCTCGTCAGCATCGATAATTGTTCTAACCACCCTGTAAACCTCATTCTCCAATGACCACGTCTTACGGAGAAACAAAATTATTTAGTTCGAATCTTCGGTCTCCTGTGAGGCTTGAAGCCCACCTCCACCGCCACTTTCAACACAGGCAGCCCAAGCTCATTATCTGACAACATTAAACAGTTAAAATACACGTAAATGCATGGGGTCTAAAATACGACTTTTAGTGAATAAATTACAGAATACATTCTATGTGCCTTGTAGAGTTATTATAATTGTAAATAAAGCCTTATTTCACGTGTTTTAAAGATCTACTAGATAATGAGCTTGGGCTGCCTGTGTTGAAAGTGGCGGTGGAGGTGGGCTTCAAGCCTCACAGGAGACCGAAGATTCGAACTAAATATTAATTTTGTTTCTCCGTAAGACGTGGTCGTTGGAGAATGAGGTTTACAGGGTGGTTAGAACAATTATCGATGCTGATGAGGACGAGCGTTGGAGTTATTTGGTCAAGCGAAAGGTATTTTTTGAGTTCGAAATGTGCAGACGATTGGAGCTCGTTCGAAGCAAAGCTTCCAGCCTTTTCCTCTTCTTAGTAGGGGGAGGGAGATCTTGAAAAAAACCGTGAAATAAGGCTTTATTTACAATTATAACAACTTTACAAGTTACATACAATGTTATATTAATGTATTCTGTAATATTATTCGTCAAAAGTCGTATTTTAGGCTCCATGCATTTACGTGTATTTACAACTGTTTATGTTGTCAGATAATGAGCTTGGGCTGCCTGTGGTGGCATTAACAATTAAAGTGAAGATCACTGAATACTAAAAGCTACAAATTTAAATGCCTGACATTTGTTTCAGAGGCTCAGATTGAACTTGTGGCTATCATTACATCTACAAAGGAAACAATTGCAGATCCTGAAAAACATATGGGAAGATTTACTAAAGATGACAGGGTAAAATACTATGTATGAATTGACTGAACAGGAGGGCCAGAGTGGGCAGGGCTGTACAGGTCATTGATAAAGTGCAGTACTCTCTTTTATCTTTTATGGTTTTAAAGTTGAACTTTCTGTAAGTGCTCCCTCCCCTCCCCCAGCCCTTTTTCTTCTCAATACTTTTACAAAATATCCTCTGAATTTCCTGGACAGTTTCCAATTTCTTTAATGTTGCACCCCCCTGAAGGATAGTCCTGGGTCCGCCCCTGGAGATGTCCATTTACTGGATGAACCTTCGATAGTGGACACATGTATGACTGTACTAAACATTCGTCATTTTGTTAATAGCAAAGTGGAAATCGTTACTGTGATGAAAAAAATGAGTGGCTGGAATCACACAGAAATACAGCTTCACTTGAAGATGTACTGAAGCAAAAAGAAGCCCTTGAGGAGTTGTTAAGACCCATTCTTGCAAAGCTAGAGGATACACAAGGTATCTACTGCATTAAATATATTGATTGTCTTAGAGTATGGTAGGTTTTGTGGTCAATTTATACTGTAAGTAAACAAAATTTCTTAGTTGTGCTTGTATTTCTATACAACCTTTGTTCATGTGGGTTCTGAAGTGATATTTAAAAAAACAAGCATGAGTGTTTTATCAGATCAATTAAAACACTGATAAATTAAACATTAGTGTAACACTATAACTAATAACTGATTTGATAAAACACCTATGTTTTATGTATTTATTTACTTGTTTTATTGTGTAACTTACAGTATAAGGTCAATGCATGTGACCAATAGACTATTTCACGGTTCTCGTTGTTCAACCTCAGCCTTGACGGCATGTAATATATTTTTTAGAATGTGACTACAGCTCGTGGAATTTTAAAGTGTTTCGATTGTTTGTTGATGTGTGCATTCCTTACATTACCATGGGCTGCAGTCAATTTCTATAGAATATATTACACACTGGTGAGGCTGAGGTTGAGCCATGAGAACTGTAAAATGGTCTATTGGATGACTTTTGTGGAAGTTCAGAAGTTTAAGTTCACAATGAACTTTGTTGGTGAACTTCAAACTTACCTCCTGTACAAATTTGGAAATTTGTTACAATAATTGTAATTATTGACATTTGCACTCAGAATTCAGTTGCATCAGAAAGCAAGGCCGTGCTATCTAAAGAAGTTCAACATTTGATTATCAAAAATCTTCAATTCTTAAATTTGCATGGGAAGTAAGTTTGAAGTTTGCCCATAAAGTTTGTTATGAACTTCTGGAGTTTGACATGAACTTCGGTCGAACTTCTGGACCAACTTCAGAAGTCATGTGAAATGCACATAAAAAATGTAATTGACTGTAAAAATTCCACTATCCAAGAAATAGCTACTGCATTCTTGAAATACTGTATCCATGATTTTTTTCAGAGAAAGCTGATGTTCCAAAAGCCAACAAAAAATAATTTTGAAGGGCAGCAGACCACCTAACAGTACAGCTATGTTTTATTGTACATCTGAATCCTGTCAGCAAAGTCTTTTTTTATCCAAAGTCACTCTATATAGTCCCAGTAGACCCAATGCTCTCTTTGGTTATAAGGGTTGTGTTAGAAAACAAACAAACAAACAAACAAACAAACAAACATACAAACAAACAAACAAAAACAGCAACAACAAAAACAACAACAACAAGCAAACAGACTAACTAACTAACTAAACAAACAAACTGAAACAAATGAACAAACAGTTGAAAACAAAAATCCAAACAACAGTTTGAGTGCATTTAGTTAACTGAAGGAATAAAATAAATTTCTGTCTACAATTTCAAGGTTTAGAGTGTTTAAGCTTAACTTGTGGAAAGCATTTCTGTGGCACAAATTTGAAAACAAACACCAAACAAACAAGCAGTAATAGTCAGCGGCTGAAGAAAACAATAGAAATTCATGTAACGTACTATTAATACTAAGCTTAACTTTCACTGTTTCTCAACAAAGACACTGCATTAACTTAGAAGTTGTTTATTCTATATTATTTATTCTTCCAGTACAATATTATGTACATATTATGCACTTAATTTACAAACAATTATTGTTTTACATTGCTATGGATATTTATGGCAACATTAGGATATTCCCATTTAAATTAATTTTGTAAAATGATAACTCTTAATGAGCAGCACTGATACACTGCTTTTGTCACTCCACTATTATTAACCAGAACACAACTATCTTATTTACTGCAAAAACTCAACAACCATTTACATAATATAAGTGAAAAATCTATCCATTTACTAGTAATCGACTACTCTGGTGTCAATTTTTCATAGACTTCGCAAGTAATCCAAGAAAAAGTGTTCTTTTATATGGATCAGTTCGCTTGTTATTTTGGCTTGTACAGATGTTCCTAATAGTTAATGTTTTCTTTCACGATTTTAGTGGTTTTATTTAACCCGTGAAAAAGTTAGCAAAATAATAATTATTAGTACACTCAAAAACAATGTTTTCTTTTGTTCATCTTTCTTTCACGGGTTATATAAAATCTATCAGTGTCTCACAAATCCGAATTTTAACGTTTGCTGATTTGCGTATGTGCGCATTGAATATTTACAATAGAATTGAAAATTGAAACTTTCAAAAGCTATAGAGTAAATGCCTTGTTTCCGTGATATAAGTATTGGCGTGATTTTGTATTGAAAACAGTACAAAATTGAGCAAACTATTCAACCAAAATATAATTATTGATTTTTACGGATATTTTTATACGATTTCTCGACCGCAAAGTTTCCACATGTTGCTGGAAAACATTTCAAAGCGAACGCGTGTTAGTTTTCTCAGTTTTTTTTCATTAAAAATAGATAGGTTCTCTTCAAAATATCAACCTCTTGTTTCAAAATTTCAAAATTTTGTACGAATTGCATGGTTCTAGTCAAATGGCGGGGCATCGCCTACTTCATAGAACAAACTTCTAACATCCAACATTGACGCCAACTCCAGGACTTGTTTCTCGATGCCTCCGTTAATCAGTATTTCATTGGGTAGTTTAGGAAAACACTTGGGATAGTATTCAGATCCCTGCGATAAAGATTGCATCATAAAGTGAATCACTAACCTAACACTATATAAATGGAATAGTTTAGAAATGTATCATAAACTTGACATTGCACAACGCAAGTAAGGCTTTTGCACAGACATTTAGAATAATTCTGCTAAATGACTGACGTCAAAATTGGCAAGAACGCCAGTGTTATGAGTTTGTGACATTCTGCGCAACACAGTCTTCCGGAAGAATGCCTTGTGTAGTAACTTTTCTTCGATCAAGTTGCAACGCGGATTTAACACTTTTTTTACCTAATAATTATTGTGTTCAACTCCAAAAATCTCTTGCCCTTGCAATGTTAAGAAGAAGAATTCCATACAATTTTCCAATCACCCGAAAAATTGCGCGTTAATGTTATTGTAAATAACCGGTGCGCAGGCGCACTCTATGTAAAACAAACAAGGATTTGACTATTTCGTAAGTAATATATTTTATAGAAATAATATGATGGATACCTTAAATGCTCTGTGTAAATGTGTGACGTAAAAACACAAGATGTAACGTAGCAATAGCATCTTGAGAAAATCGTCCTCCAACAACTTTAAGAATGAGAGATCTAGAAAATCGAAAGATGAGATATTTGAGAACTAGGTAGTTTTGATGGAGTCCAGTTTCAAATGGTGCACATTATAAAATATTTACAAAGCCTAAGTAACCATGTACTGCTATTAAAATAGAAGCTTAATTTCTACAAATGCTTAAATCTTGTTTACACGAGCGATGCAAACGCAAATGTGCAGGCCATTGTTCACAAATGAACGCAAATGTAAGGATTCAGTAGATACGCATGCGCAATTGAGATGTTTACAAATACAAAGATACGATGGTGACAGCCGCCATTTTGAAATCAAGACTCGAGTTGGCATGAAGGGCGTTTTTTGCTTGCGTTCACATTTGCACAAGCCCTGATTCATACGTTAAAAGCTTTAACGCGAGCACAAACGCAAGTAAAAGAAAATGACAAATTAATTCACATTTGCACAAGCCCTGATTCACACGTTAAAAGCTTTAACGCGAGCACAAACGCAAGTAAAAGAAAATGACATTAATTCACATTTGCACAAGCCCTGATTCACACGTTAAAAGCTTTAACGCGAGCACAAACGCAAGTAAAAGAAAATGACAAATTAATTCACCATTCCTTGAGTTTAGCATTTGCCCTTGCTCTTGCGTATAATCGACTTGCGCTTGCATATGCGTCGCCTTTGTGAACCAGGCTTTACTGCGTTCGCCCTTAAAAAAATGTAAAATATACTGCAAAATAGAAGTATTCTACTACTGACCCACAGCACGTGACCAGTCATGCATTACTCGCAATAAATCAGTCATTATACGACGAATTTGACGCTGGCCATCTTCCCATAGATCACTGCGAAGATTACCGATACTTGACACATAGCAGAAGGCAACGAGTGGGCTGTACAAGAACATGGTGAACACACTGCCTTTGCGATTTAATTCTAAAGAAGAAAAACAAATTAAAATTCCGTGAAAACACCGAATAAAATAATCCCCGTAACAACTGGTCAGTGGCATCTACACACAAACGTTTTCAAGTACGATCAACACTTCACTTTAACGAACAACCCACTAATGTGGACTCTACTAGAAGTAACTGCCGACTTTTTTGATTTTCATAAATTACACGTCTTCCGCAGTAACGGTAGCTGACTATAACCAAGCTCACAAATACGATTTTACAGTACGACAAAAATTACTGCAGGCACAAATTCTGCATATTCGTCTTGCAGTTTACTGTACATTGCGATCTTCGAATGAAGCGAAACTTATATAGTGTAAATGTATAGGCCTGGACACACGAATGCCACATTTCCTGCAGCATTTTGTGTAATACAGTGTGCCCATCCCTGTATTGTTGCGCGAATGGTTGCAGGTTCAGGATTGCGTTCTACTTCTGCAACTTTTCCGATTCTGCAACATTTTCTACAACATGGCAGGGGTAGACACACGGTGCAGCTGTGTTGGGCGCTGGCGATGTTGCAGAAAATGCTGTTCCGTGCGGTGCGTCCGGGCTTTATAGCTACAGATGAAAAATAACTGATTATTTCTGTCAGTGTTGTTTGATTATCTCTATGCCAAACTATAGCGCGTTTCACTTGAATTGAAAATTATAAAAACAACAACAACAACAACAACAAAATAAATATATAAAAAAACCCAACACCCCCCTAAAAAACCCCCAACAAACTAACCAACCAACCAAACAAACAACAACAACAACAAAACAAAAACAAACAAAAAAGCTGGTCAATTAAACGAGCAGGAATGATCAAACGGTATTCTATGGTGTCATTCGTTTCCCTAATGAAGACTTAGTTTTTGTAATAAAGCCCAACATTTTAAAAAGAAATGACATTTCCTTCGGAAGTTAGGCTGCATTTACAAGGGCTATTTCATCACAGGCTGAGTTCCGTCACGGGACACGTTTTTACATAACTTTAGGGCGAAACCCGACAGGAATGATTATGTTACATCAGTCTTTTCGCCCAGGCTAAAAGTCGTCCCGTGACGAACTTATCCCGCGGGACGAAATCGTCCGTGTAAACGCGCCCTGTATTACGATTGTCTAACCTGACACAGCTACAGGAGTTGTTGATGGTGACATAAGGCAAACAAGAGGCTGTCCAAAATGGTTAGGAAAGTACTAGACAATAGAAAAGCAACGGAGGTGTAGAATAAGTTCAGTACACGTGGTTGACAATATCCATCTAGTTTTAGCTAAAATCAAGTAGCTATATCCCCTTGTCTACCACTTTCTTTTGGAAGGGGAGCGGAGGTTGCCATGCATCAAAAATGTTCGTATTTCGTCATGAAACAGAGAGAAATTGCCCTCCCTTCCCGGTCTTATGTAGCTCTCTTTTGATGCTGAGTAGTCTCCCTCGCAGCCGCTACCAGTGTCGTCACGCAACACTTTCTCCCTTGAGTAGCTACCCAGGAGAGAAAGCGTTGCGTGACGACACTGGTAGCGGCCGCAATGAAAACTAGGTGCTGAGATACTAAAACGCTTCAAACTTCTCGTTAGGAAAGGATCGAAGTAAAACAGCAATCCTTCCATCCACTACGAAGGCGGGTTGGCGATAACATTCAATGGGCATTATCTTGACTGTAAATTTGGTAAAGTCAGCTATGAAAGTTAATGAGATGTTATCGCCTCGTAGAAAGTAGAATATTGGGCGGGATGGGAAGGGAAAGGAAGAGACAAAATAAATCACTTTACAAAGTATGTAAATTAATAAGCATGGAGTTGGGTACAATTCAGACCAAGGACTCGTTTTAGCCCTCTCCGCTAACAGTCAGATAGAGGGGCAAAAAGAGTCTTTTTTTTCTCTCTCGCGAAAACCATTAGTTAGCGGAGCGGGCTAAAACGAGTGGATTAGAAGTTAGGATGACTAGACTTGTTTTTCAAATACCTTGAAAGCCTCGCTGTTTGAACAGTCGATAATTAAAACCAAAGGTTTTCGAGTAAAAGGTACAAGGTCTTCAGGATACAAACTTTAAAAACAAAATTTGCATATTAGATCATTGGTAAATTACGCTTATGCTAAGTTGGATAGAAGTAAGATCTGGCAGAGCCGACTTGAAGTTGGGACATTTTCGTGAGAGTTCCCAAGGTCCAGTTGCACATTGAACTTGCATGTCGTTTCGTTCTCTAAAACATTTATTTCCTCGATACATAGAGAACTTTAGAAATTTTTTTTCTCCTGATCTCTTTTTTAACAATATATAAAAACAATCAACGTCAAAACGTAGCAAAAATCTGACCTATTTCCGAAAACCCTGATGCGCGCCTGATAGTGTATCGCCTTCAAAAGTTGGCCAAATATGAAAGCAGGACTGTCATCGCAACTCTTAACGTCCAGTCATATGTGAATTAATGGTCAGTTGTTCTTCTAGCGTTAAAATGTTCTTTTTCTGGCTTCTTACCAGTTAATTTCCTTAAAAACACTGCGGCGCTTTGTGGTATTATCGTCAGGGTCTATCTTTTTGGTAGCTGTCAGAACACCGCCTTGATCGTATTGACCTATTGATAAAAATCATGAACAGTAAACAAAGTATTTTGGATGGATTGTAGAGGCGATACTGAAACATGTTTCGCCTTTAGTTGTTGTCACAGGTTCTATTGAATTTTATGGAAACTGTTCCTCGTCTGAAAAACAAAACAAAACAGAACAAAACAGAGTAGAGCCGAGCAGAGCAGAGCAGAGCAGAGCAGAGCAGAGCAGAGCAGAGCAGAGCAGAGCAGAGCAGAGCAGAGCAGAGCAGAGCAGAGCAGAGCAGAGCAGAATAGAACAAAAAACAAACAAACAAAAACAAAGAGAAAAGAATTTTTCCACCAGCGAGTTCAAGTGTTCCGATGAATGACTGAAACGATCTCGATCTTTAGCATGTCTAGTTTATTCCTTCTGGGAAATGTATAGGTCTCCTCTCTAAATATATTTTTAAATGAAAAATCCTCAAGAAGTTTGAAATGGCAAACATGAAGACTGGATTTCATTACGTTTCTATAAAGCGGCCAACCTCACCTTCGAGCCCTGATTTCACTGTTGGCGCGCATGCGTCCCCAGACATGTAAATCAACAAAACGCCGTTTGTAGGAAGTTCCTGTAAATAAGAAAGACTAACAGATTACCGTTGACGTCGTACTAGCCATAGTGAACAAAAGTATGAGAAAGTATGAGAAACGATCTAATGCTCGAGGTAAACCCGTATTATAAAAAACCCTCTTTTTTACAGTTCCTACGAAGGCTCGAAACGTCAGTAAGTAACGTCTTTTTTATACGTTGTTACAGATTTCCATTCATTCCTTATTGGATCTTTATACACCGACGCAGCCCTAACTAGTTCACTCGCTAGTCTCCTTTTGTTTTATAAAAAGCGTTGCCAACCATGATTTGTTGGTTGGCTTGTTGCATGAAATTCACTTCAATTTTCGCAGGAAAATCTTGGGAAATTCGCTTTAATCACGATTCGCCATCTTGGAAATGACGTGACAACTTTCAACGCGAAATCGAGGCTAAGCGTGTAAACTAAAATGGCGCCCGAACGAGCAGGTATTTCTTCGCCTCTCTGGCACAAAAATCTTAATCTTTTGCGGAATCAAAGTAAGATTCGGTAAGATTTTGTTATAGTCTGTTCACTGCAACAAACTATGGGTACATCAGCCCATGCAAATCAGTCTCTCACCGGCCCTCTGATTCTAAAATTAATTCACTGTATAGGTATTTTATTCGTGTTCTGCTAAGACTATACCTGCTTTGAGTCTCAAACTTTTGGCGAGAATTTCGAGCGTAAAAAATTGCAAAGCACTCTACTTAAAACTCGTACTGATAAAAAACTACTGTCTGGAGAACTTCCCCCCCGCTAGTGTATATGAATATATTACAATTCTTAGGGCAAAAAGCACCCACGCATAATAATAATATATATACTAAAACAATTATCAGATTATACTAAAATATATATACTAATATATATATACGATATATATACAGATATACTAAAACGATTATCAGATTAGCATAGGAAACGCGATGATTAAACCTACCTTAAATCCAACACTTAGAAAGACGTACAATTGTGATAGTGTTGGTTTGTACAGCAGATACTTGTGGGGATTAGCACGAGTAGTTGTGGTTGCATTTTCGGTCTAAAACAAGAAATATCTCACCATGTATTAACCAAAAAAAGAGTGTAGTGGACATCCCAGGGGAGTACTCACGAGTAAGGGTGATGGACAGGTGTGACACCCTCTTTGGGTCGAAAATATTTGAAACCTGATTTTTTAGGGTGTAATTTTTTGTGAGAACCCTTCTAGTGTAGTATATTTCACCAAGGCCTTTTTTGGGAGGGGGGGGGGGGGGGGGTGCTAGTAGCCCCGCTGTCTACTTGCAATCTTCTCTTCTACCTTCATTATGAAGAAAAACGTCCAGATTTCTTTCAGTTCTGTGGATGCTTTATGAACTGATAATCATCTTTGCAGTTGGTCTTAGCCACATGGGCCCTTTTTCCGGGGGGGGGGGGGGGGCTGATTTTAGTTTCATTCGCACCTCCCCTGGGGCGGACAATGAGAAAATGGAAATACCAGAAAAAACTCAACTGGAAGTGCATTATATATTTCTGTTTTCCCTTCAAGTGTTTGCTAGTTGGATGGAATGTCTAATGACGTCATTAAGGCAGTTTTATCATAGAGGTCTTAAGTTTAATATTAATCGCACGTTTTCTTTGGATGCGCGCGGTAAATGTAATGTATTAACTCTTTCGTGAATCTTACATTGATATTTTCAGCATCAATACTTGATGTAACCAATGTTCGTGGAGGATCAACATCAGGTTCACGCTCAAACGCTTGAAGCATTCGAAACATGTCGAGGGTTAACTCACTGAACTTAACCTGATAATAAAATACAGTAGAACTGCCCGTAAGCGGACACCCTGGCTACCACTTATGGGAGGTGTCCGCTTATGGGAGGTGTCCTCTTATGGGAGGTGTCCTCTTACGGGAGATGTCCACTTATTGGAGGTATCCGCTTATGGGAGGTGTCCTCTTATGTGAGGTGTCCGCTTATGGGAGGTGTCCTCTTATGGGAGGTGTCCGCTTATGGGAGGTGTTCTCTTATGGGAGGTGTCCGCTTATGGGAGGTGTCCTCTTATGTGAGGTGTCCGCATATGGGAGGTGTCCTCTTATGTGAGGTGTCCGCATATGGGAGGTGTCCTCTTATGGGAGGTGCCCGCTTATGGGAGGTGTTCTCTTATGGGAGGTGTCCGTTTATGGGAGGTGTCCTCTTATGGGAGGTCTCCGCTTATGGGAGGTGTCCTCTTATGGGAGGTGTCCTCTTACGGGAGATGTCCACTTATTGGAGGTGTCCGCTTATGGGAGGTGTCCTCTTATGGGAGGTGCCCGCTTATGGGAGGTGTCCTCTTATGGGAGGTGTCCGCTTATGGGAGGTGTCCTCTTATGGGAGGTGTCCGCTTATGGGAGATGTCCTCTTATGGGAGGTGTCCGCTTATGGGAGATGTCCACTTATGGGAGGTGTCCGCTTATGGGAGATGTCCACTTATGGGAGGTGTCTGCTTATGGGCAGTGTCTGCTTATGGGAGGTGTCTGCTTATGGGAGATGTCCACTTATGGGAGGTGTCTACTTATGGGAGGTGTCTGCTTATGGTAGGTGTCTGCTTATGGGAGGTGTCTACTTATGGGAGGTGTCTACTTATTGGAGGTGTCCTCTTATGTGAGGTGTCCTCTTATGGGAGGTGTACGCTTATGGGAGGTGTACGCTTATGGGAGGTGTACGTTTAATTAGTGGTTTGACTGCATATGATGAGCATGAGTTCTCATATATAGCTATTTCAACAAAGGTTGACGGGGCGAACGGTGAGAGGAAACTTGACTTTCGGAACAAATTCTGTCTTCAGACGACACTAGTGAAAAACGTCTGCACATGCGTGGATATTACAATGTTTTCTTAAGATATATGAGAGTTTTAGCCGGAAATGAAATGCTCGTTTTCTCGATGTATACATAAAATTTCTCTTGTATACTTTTGTGAGACAAAGATATTGCATTAATAAAGACATTGTTTTAATACTTGCCCTAAGTTTCAAGAATTGACATTAAGTTGAGGGTCTGGATGGGGGGGGGGGGGGGGGGGGGTCCGCATGTCGGTTGTCGGTTAAAATTCGAGCAATTTGTCGGTTGTCAGTCAAAATTTTCGGTCTTTGTCGGTTGTCGGTAAATATAGGTTAACTTAAATACATTAAGTTAAACTATCGAAATATTAAGTCTAATATTTATAAAAGCGCGTTTTATCGTTATTCCTAATTGTCTTTGTAGAATGAGATGCAATTGATCTCGATCTCACCTTTACAATGGCACAGAAAACAATTGAAATTCATATCTTGACTTGCCTGATCTATGCCCAGGCCGTACAGTAGGTCAAAGCACTAGCCACGTTCCATAAATAATTATTTTACTTGATATGACTAACCGAATCATTAATATAATGTCGGTAGTCAGTCAATATTTTTTTGTCGGTAATCAGTAAATTTTTCCCAAGTTTGTCGGTAGTCAGTTATTTTTTTGTCGGTTTGTCGCTAGTCGGTTAACCCCATCCAGACCCTGTAAGTTTTGACATTTTGTGAAATTAAAACCATTGTTGAAGGCAAGCGTAAAAGCGAAATTTGCATAAGTTTACAAAAGCACGAAGACGCGACTACGAGCATGCGCAGACGTTTTTCACTAGTTTCTCTTCAGACAACGTTCCCAGTTTATTTCTGCGAACAGAATTAATATCCCTGGGTTTCCGAAGATATATGACGCCAGAGAATTTTTACCTGTTTTTCGCAGTTTCCAATAATCACAATTTCTTGTAATGTGAATTTACTTCCGCCTGTAACACTTGAATGTGGAGTTCTAATCGACGAGAGTTCCTGCAAGAAAAATTTCAATCAAGAACATTCTGACAACGCGTACATCAAAACGCTATAGCGTTCACTCGGGCTTCGAGGAAGACCGAGTAACAAAGCTTGCTAGCTTGTAAAGGCCATCTGGTAATTTTGCACACCACAGGTAGCCCGAGCAATTTACGCTTTAAAGAGGAAGGATCAAAAGTTGCCGACTTTCGAGATTTCTGGGTTAGAAGCGACATCGCCATCTTGGATGAGTTTCAAAGAAGGATTTCTCATTAGTGTCTGTTGTACGTTCATCCAACATGCCTACCAGTACAAGTTATCTTTTATTTTTCTCAAGAAGATGATTAAAACCTAGTATTTAGTAGTTCGTATCTTGATAATTGGGGTCGAGTGTAAATAAAACACCTTATGTTAATTGGAGGCAAGGACTAAAATTGATTATTATTGTCTTTCTAGTCTGAATGTGTTTGTATGGAAACGCACTGAACAAAAGACAGAATTAATGAAAGCAAGCTAGAAAAATAAAAAATAAGAAAGATATAGGGAATAGGAAAGACAGAGGAAGAGAAAGACACGGAGATAGCTAACGTGATTATAAGAGCAATGTTTGCTTCAAGCTCATAGAGTTGTTTATTTAACGATATTTCCTAGACTAAAAGACGTGAATTAATAAGGACGAATTTTGGCAGACAGGTCCAAATATATTAACGCTATATTGACTCACTTGAATGACTGAATTAATTAACGACTTTCAACAATTATTTGAAAAAATCAAGTTAATATTGTAACTTTGGTACGGAAATAATTTTATCTTTACATTTATTAATTTTAACTTTGACTATAATTTGAACTATTGTCTGTGTCCACGTCATCGCGGGTTTGCATACAAGTTTGTGTATACAATCGTTCCCCAAAATGACAGTTAAATAATTCAATTTTCATAGAGATTTAAGAGCATGGTCTTAGTATACCCATATATTCTCAAGAAAAACAGTTATGAAAGTACGCAATATAATTGGCATGTTGGTCCTGCTGGCAATAAGTTGCCTTTTTCTGATTTTCCTGAAGACAAAAAGGAAAACACTAAGAGCTAGTTCTGTGGCAACAACGCCATCAGAACTAAAATGGAATGACAAGAACAAAACCAAAATTGTGCTGCTATACACAGATTTCTTTACGGGTCGTTGGTATTTGCGTTGGAATAAGTATTATCCTTGTAGATTTGAGTGTATTTTTACATACAAAAAGCAGCTCATTGACAAAGCTGATGCTGTAGGATTCCATGATGCTGATATGCCGACGAAACTTCCCAAAAGAACAAATTTGAACCAGATCTGGTTTTACTTTAATCTGGAAAGCCCTCTTCACTCTAAAGCAAAAGATTATCAAAGGGTTTTCAACTGGACTATGAGTTATAGGGTAGAGTCTGATATTTACGCGCCTTACGGAGACTATTCTCCTCTTGGCTGCGAAGAAGCGTCAACTGCACGGAAAAAATTCGGTCACCGTGATTTTTCGCACGGAAAAACTAAAATGGTGGCATGGATCGCTAGCAATTGTCTTGACGAAAATGGTAGATTCGAATATGTAACCAAACTGGCCAGTTTCGTTCAGGTGGATATATTTGGAAAATGTGGGAAACTGGAGTGTAAAAGAGGTAGCTTCTCACGGTATTCTGATGACTGCAAAGCAAAGCTAAAGCAGTACAAGTTCTATCTTGCTTTTGAGAATACACGTTGTAAGGATTACATCACCGAAAAATACTGGGAGATTGCTTTAGGGAATGAATTAATACCAGTAGTATTGGGAGGAGCGGATTATCAGCGTATTGGAATTCCAGGATCATTCATCAATGTGAACGATTTTGATAGCGTAGAAAAGTTAGCTGGTTACCTCAAGTATCTAGACAAAAATGACATAGAGTACAATAAGTATTTTCGATGGAAAACCTTATTTAAAGTGGACACTCCTTATAGGTATGGTTGTGATATATGCACTGCACTACACAATAATAAAGCACGAGAAAGGAAAATCTATCAAAGTCTGCATGACTTCTGGAGTAGAGACAAATGCCAAGGAAAAATGATTGTAAAATAAAGTTGATGAAGCATTCGTCGGTTGAAAATACAAAGTATTAAGAGGAGATTTTTTCAATATTGAGTTGATAATTGCTAAAATTACCAAAACCTAGCCCGTTGTACAATACACCGATCCCGGCTTTGCTTGAGTGGCTACTAAACAATCGATGCATGGTTTTCCCAATGGAATACACAGCCATTCTTGAAAAGGTTGTCCACATAAAAAGACATTTAAGGCGGCGAAATACGAGACACCAGAACCTTCAACTTGTCGCGCAACATTGTTGCATTGCAGGTTTTTGATCGATGCTGCGCGTTTTTCACCTCGCGATCTCAACTTGTCACGCAACAAAAAGTTGAGATCGCGAAGTGAAAAACGCGCAACATCGATCAAAAACCTGCAACGCAACAATGTTGCGCGACAAGTTGAGGGTTTTTGTGTCTCGTATTTCGCCGCCTTTAGTCATTAATAAACTCATTTGCATATATCATATTTTCAAGATTCTGGCACGAATTTTAACTTTAGCTGTACCTACAACCCATTTTATACAATATGTAATATGCAATGTACTTTAGTATTATAAATTGAATTTCCTGAGAGAAAATTGAAAATCCGAGATATGCAAATGAGTTTATTAATGACTAAATGTCTATTTATTTGGACAACCTTTTCAAGAATAGCTGTATAATGTCCGAGCAACAAAACTCGAATTCGAAGATGTTTTAGAAATTATAACACGTTTTCTTGATGTTCCTTTAGAATGCACTCAATCTCAGACAGACCTTTACAAATTTCAGCAATCGGGTGGCTGTATCAGATTGTACATCAAAAACATGTTAGTTGCCGACGTAGCAACAGTAACTATGGAGGTAGGATTAACAATCAAATTCTATTTTTATTAGTTGGGACCGGAATCGATCTACTAAGATATAATATCTATTTAAAACTTTTGGTTTATACAAAGTCGTTGTCCTGTATTTTTATTCAAATTTAGCAACTTTCAAACTGAATGTAAATATAAGAATTACCGTGCGCTAAGCGATAAAGTCCAATTGCTAGAACTTTGCTTGAAGGTAAACAGTCCCGGAAAATTGAGTTTTGTCGCGTCAACCTAGGGCCCAAGATATTAAGAAGTGTGTTAAAAGTGTTACGTTTCATTCTCAGTAATCGTCTGAAGTGGTCGTCTGGTATAGTCAAATCATTGTAATGAATATCAAACCATGATTGTACTGGACGGGGAAGCCGCCAAGCGTATGGCGCAATTCGCATTCTATAACGACGACGACGACGATTCCTTCTCAGAAGAGCCATGTTCAATAGAGCCATGTAATCATTTAACCAGGCTTCGTACAACACAAAGAATGCAAAAAACTGCTGCTGTTGATGTTGGATAGCGAAAAGAAAAAATATCAAAGCAACAATGCAAACAACTTGATTATAGTTCAGCATCTTGGCGGGAATATTGTGTTTACATTAAGTGAAATTGGCGCGCAATTTTGTTGAAACGTGATAGCTCGAACCTGTGACCTTTGAAAATTTAATTCGTGCAATGCGACTCTAGAGATCAAACTAAAAATTTCGGTCAAATGAGCCAACATTTTGAAAAAACATTGTCCAGCCAATCTTAAGTTAGAGGTATAATGCGACCCAAGCCTTATATGGCAAAGAGAAGAAGGCCTAAAACCCATTTTCAATATAAATTTTCACTTTGGATTATCACTTTTATTCAACTTTTATTAATCAAAACCACATAACCTAAACATTCTGTCAAGTAATAAAGTAATAACTTTAGCTTTGTACAACAGTTACTCTTGAGCCTGAATAGTTTTTGTTGCCCAATGCTTGAACGTGAAAAAAAATCTCCTCTTAAAAATTATGTACACAAATTTTGTACACAAATGTGTTGTAAATTTTCCTTTGACGCGGCAAATATTTATTAGTGCCGGCCATATCACTTAAGCGTTAACGGAATCAATTTACAAATTCAAATTGGTCGGAAATTTTCAAGAGTGATGAGGCCTGGTTTGATCCAGGATAAATTAAGGTTTTAAGAAGGGGTGAATATAAACTTGTAACAACGTATTGAAAAAAGGAGATAACGTACTGATGGTTTTGAGACGTTCATGTCGTCTTATTTGTAGGAGTCTTTAATAAAAATTGGTACTTTTGTCGAATATACTAAATAAATATTGAATTTTTTTGCAACATGTTTTGCGTTTTGCATATTTCAGATTTTTTTAAAATGGGTACACATATAGATTTCTTCGATCTTTCACGATTTATGTTATTTTGTTGCCTTTGTAGGACTTTACAAATTGACCTTTTGTGTTTGAAAACCTACTTATGGAGAGAGCTTCTTTTGAAAAGAGGACACTACTTAGTTTACATATATGTTTTTTTTAATGTTTCAGTCTTCGACAACGATAGACGCAATAAAAAGGCGACTTCAACCCTGCCCTACAAGTTTAAAAACTATGTGGATTGCAATTTATTTGAAAGGTTATGTTCAAATGTATCCTGTTTTCAAAAAGAGCAAAAACAAAAACAAAATTAACAACAACAACAACAACAAAACAAAACTGATACCGTTATTTGCATAAAAGGCAGACCTCATAGTGCACTTGTAATTTATCGTAGCTCTTAGAAACGGTAACTTTCATTCAAAAATGTAATTTCTTTTAACCATAGAGTCGCCGGCTTTGTTAAAGCGGCTCTCGGTGGGGTTCTCCTTACTACCGTTATCGTTGAAATGCGAACCTGTGAAGCTCGAAGTGTCGTTTGGAAACTTGCATTCACACGGACGTCAATCAAATCACTCGGCCGATACAAATTGCGATTCCTAAGAAAAAATGCCTCGAATTAATTAAAAAAAGTCAGTAATTATACATTTAAAGTTTATATTTATCAAAACTTTCCTTGCAAATTCGAGGCATTTTTCTTGAGAATCGCTATTTGTATATCGTTCGAGTGATTTTGAATTTTTGTGATAGGACTCCATTGCGGCCTCATCCAATTTTGGCAGTTCTCAGAATTTTTTTCCTCCTATTATTTTCAAATTGGACAAGCATGTAGTCATGTTACTTATTAATCATATAGTTGCCTCTACAACTGCCTCTAAACCCAATATTATCAGTACTTACCTTCATTTTTTTCGTAAACTGTCCAATATTTCAAGTGTTCAATTTAAGAAAAATTGGATAGTTGACCAAAATTACAGAAAAATCCATCTGTTAACAATATTTGATTTAGAGGCAGCTATATAATTAACTTGGTAAACAAACTTCAATCGCAATTTGGATCGCAATGCTCAATTTCTAAAATTCGCAGTCGTTTACAAAATTCTTTTTCACACGAAAAAACCCTCTGCCCTGACGATGGTGTGACTGGTGTGAGCTAGCCCTGGTTGCAGAAAGGAATCATTCCTTTGAATAAAAATGAAATACAACCAGGCTCGCTATCATCATCAGTTTGCTGCTTGTCTTTATTCGCTTGAATAAAAAGTAAATTCGAAGGAGTGCCAAGTTTTGCACGCTTTTAGTGTTTGTACTCTGGTTAATTCGTCATTGCCGGAAATTCCGAATCACTATGGGCGGTGCTAAATAGCCATCAAGTTACTAATGTCAATCTCTCAATTGTAATACTGGATTCATTTGATCATTTCGCTATGGAAAATGCGCTCTAGAAGCTGACAAATTTATTAGCATAATTTATTATTCTGATTGGCTCAATCACTCGCCTGAGAGAAAAGCTAGTAGAGAAAAAAAGCTTTTACGCAGTACTAAATAACCTGGCAACAACAGATTTACAAGAAGTAGCTTAAGTTGGGGTATTTAGGACCGAAAGAAGTCTTTTGATTATTCGAATTATATGGAGAAATTTTGGATAAGAAGCGTAGCTGTCGGAATGACATGCATACGGTACGAAGGGACCTACTTTGCACAGGATAAAAAATTGGTGATTGAAATATCTCAACGCCGTGAATATTCTGCATTGAAGAAAACTGGTCAGAAAATGAATCCTTAGCCTAAACAATGTAAGAAAACTCCTTCACACAAACTTAGTGTCAAAAAATAAAACTGTTGAAGAAACAAAACTTAAACTGAAATGGAGAATAAAGAATATGGAGCTGAATACTTAGGTTGAGTGTATGACGCAAACGATATGATTTTGATGCTATTCCCCCTTTTAATAAAGCAAAACTTGGTCGTTCCTATGCATGTTCAACTGAATTTCAGAATGTTTAATTCGGACGTATCGTTTTTACAAAAAATATCAAAAACAAACAAACAAAAAAAACACGAAAAATATAGTTATAGTGTATAATTTGTTTGCTAAACAAAAACGCCATTTAACAGATACATTAGTTTATAATAAATTTTGTTGCAATAGCAACACAGACGGTTTCAAAAGAATTTTATAAACCCACAGTTCTTTCCGGTCTTGTTCGAACATCCGGAATTTTTCAAAGAGGGTTCCGTTTCTTAAACCCAACTGTGTATAATAAAGCGGTTTTCGTATGAGTGGGAACGTACTTACCGCGCCGTACCGTAACCGTATCAGTGCCGTAACGTCTATGAAAAACATTCGAAATTCCTGCCGTAACCATACCGTGCGGTGACCGTGCCGTTTTCCCAGTCATAACAAAATCATCTCTACTCCACACGATACAGCGCAAAACTTCTAACAATTTTATAAGACCGTATTTCTATTACCCCCCAAAAAATCAAACCTTTAAGGGGGGATGGTCCGTGGACCCCTTCAACCCCCCCTGGATCCGGTAACGTTCGTTCTTGTTCGCCCCGACAGTGTTTTTGGGAAATACGAACAAACAAACAAACAAACAAACAAACAAACAAACAAACAAACAAACAAACAAACAAACAAACAAACAAACAAACAACAAACAAACAAACAAACAAACAAACAAACAAACAACAAACAAACAAACAAACAAACAAGCAAGCAAGCAAGCAAGCAAGCAAACTAACTAACTAACTAACTAACTAACTAACTAACTAACTAACAAAACAAACTAACAAACAATTAACAAAATATAATAGACAAAATAAAATGGACAAATTGAGTTGACAAAATCTTACGTTTGCTTTTAGTCGATGAGACAGAAGGACTGGGACGACATCAGGTGTCATAACGGATACAATGTTGTCAGCCTACAACACAAATCATATGTCAATGTTAACGAACCGTCGCCCTGGGGCCGGTTGTTCGAAAGACGATTAGCGTTAACCCAGGATTAAATCTAAAGAAAACCATTTACTTTAACCTAGGATTAGCGTTAATCGACCTTCAGACAACCGGGCCCAGTTGTTCATGAGCGTTGGTCTTTCGAGTCTTTCGAGCTGAGGCCGGGGTTTGAACTATGGCAGCCGGACCAACACTCAGGGTATTCAAATCAATGAGAAGGTGCTGCCTTTGTAAACACATCTGCAAATGGTTAGACCTTCAAATCGTTTCGGATAAGGACGTTAAACCGTAGGCCAAGCCTCTCTCCGAAACCACTGTGTATTTAAAGCAGATTTCGTATGAGTATTAGCCACTTTCATACCGTGAAGACTGGGTACGAGTCCCTTAAACTTTGATGATGGCAACACAAAACGTATGTAGTCAGAAAGAGCACATCGAGCTGTATATTATCCCAAGGTTTGATGTTAATCGGATATACATTGAAAGAGATATAGCAGTTCAAACATGTTAGATTTTACAAACATATCAAACAATTGGCAATAACTGAAAAGTTGTCATTCGCTCGACAGTCAACTCTATTCCATATTTGGGCAGGCATTACCTTATTTGGAAGTCACGTTGATCCATTTTTGCTGATTTTTCGGCAAAATGGTCGAAAATTTGACCAAAACTTGCAGACATTATAGCTATGAAACACATCACATTGTCCACCATCTTGAAAATTGCTTAAGGCCCGGTAATACGAGCAACAAAATCGTGCAACTTGTCGCGCAACATTGTTGCGTTGCAAGTTGCAGAGCAAATGTTGCTCGTATTACCACCCCGCGCGCAACAAATTTTGTTTGTTGTAAAAAGTAGACAGTGCTTCTACTTCGTGCAACACGGAAAATTTGTTGCGTGCGGGGTGGTAATACATTTGCTCTGCAACTTGCAACGCAACAATGTTGCGCGACAAGTTGCACGATTTTGTTGCTCGTATTACCGGGCCTTAATTTAGAAACCTCGCTTTTCAATAAATAGGAAACCCAATGGTAAAAACACAGGAAGCCCGCGAAAGGCTACAACCATACATCAGTTCTTGGTAAATTCTAGCATTTTTGCACGGCTGTTAGTCATTCAATATTAACTCGATTAACACCAAACTTCAGGATTTCATATAGCTCGATGTGCTCTTTCTGAATATATGAGTTTTGTGCTACCATCGTCAAAATTTGAGGGACTCTTACCCAGTCTTCACGGTATGAAAGTGGCTAATGAAACGGATCGCGCCGTGCCGTGACCGTGTCAGTACCATGGTGTCTATAAAAACATTCGAAATTCTTGCCGTAACTGTGCCGTGACCGTGCAGTGCCGTTTTCACAGTCATACGAAAACTACTCTAACCGTGTATTGGCTGTGTACGTGTTAGTAGTCTCGATACCTGCACAAATGACGTCACTTCAGTAATAACCAGTCTCCACTCTTCTTCATCTTCAGCATCATAAACACTGACGTATTCTTCGACGTAGTGGATTAATTCCTGGTTTGAGCGTAAATAGCATGCGTGAGCTAATCAGATTTAGGGAGCATTCATTTTTTAGGAGGGGGGTGGGGGGGGGGGGGGGGGTTGGCCGGAGGAATTGCAGGAATCAAATACAAAAAAAAAATGCAAGCCCCCACTGTAAGGAATTGAACTATATTGATGACCCACCCCACTTCCAAATATGAAAATAGGGTCCCTTGACCTAGTTTAACTTTCAGAAAAACATGACCCACCCCCTTTCATAGAGTAAATTTCTTTTGGCCCACCCCTCAATTCCTCCGGCCCACCCCCCTCCTAAAAAATGAATGCTCCCTTAAAACAAAAACAAACAAACAAACAAACAAACAAACAAACAAACAAACAAACAAACAAACAAACAAACAAACAAACAAGACACACAGTTAGCTTTGTAAGACAAGGGAAGTGTTGATTGCAGAATCAGAATACCCCAATGGACAAGAGTGAAAAACGCATTGCGCATACTCGGAAGTTTTAAATAAAACCATTGGAGATTTAGTAAACCTTGAAAGTTAAGGCTGTCCGTGACAAGTTAGTGCTTATTTTTCCCTAAAACATTGCTTTAGTTGTTCTCTTTCCTTTGTCAAATAATACACGAGAAATTCGCGTAATACACGACAGTTGAATCTACGGTACTTTTATTTGTAAATACGAACGAAAACACGACCGTGTCTACGAATTCCCGCCAAATTTTCGAGCATGCGCAATGCGTTTTTCACCCGTGTCACCCAATTCTTTGCAGATTAGCTACTGTCAAAACACAGTGGGTCATCATCAGCACATTCTTATACCAAGACAAGCTAGCCCTTCCCCCTTCCCCCAATGTAAAGCATTCACTCACAAGGGTTCAAATAGCTTCGTTCTACTACAAAGAAAGATCTACGCGTTTAATAACGCCTTGACGAGTAGCTTCGTTTTACCGGCTATACTAAGAAAGACCGTTGACGCGGCTTGATAAGTAAGTTCGTAGTATTATACAGTACAATTTAGAGTGAATTTCGTATGACTGTGAAAACGACAGTGACACGGTCACGGCACCGCAGCGCTGTCCGTTTCACATTCATACGAAATCTGCTCTAGTTCAACAAGACTCCCACGAATATTCAGATATTAAAACCGTTTTAGGATTTAGATCACAAGTTGGGGGTAGCGGGAAGGAAGCTTATCTGCAATCGGTCTACTTACTGAGACAATATCCTTTACTAATTCCATTTTATTGAGAAGAAGACAAACCACGGTATATCGTGCATAATATCTCAGCTTTTTCACCATCAAATCAGGTCTACAACACAATTATTAAATGTTAAAAAAGGTAAAAATCGAATACAATTTTTAGAGCCTTTACAAAAGGCCATATCGTATCATCGAACACGTACTATTTGAGATTTAGAGAACTAGTAGGAACCATTGAAATATGCAATATAAAACATGCGTGAGTGTCACTAAAGTGGGAAAAAGAGGCGTGGTCAAGATGTTTCTCTTGCTTTTCGAGTGCTATTCATCTTCCAGATTGTTTATATCACAGAACAGACATAAGTGATCGTTTTATTTTGCGTTTATAAAATATTCTTCGAAGTTTCAGTGCGACTCATGCCTCTGTTTTACTGCGACTTTTGGCGTAAGTTTTACTAGCTGCAAGTTTTGCCGAAAATTGGAAACTTTACTACGACTTTCACTGCAACTTTTATTGCGAGTTGCAATTAAGTTTTAAAACGCAGAACTTACACCAAAAGTCGCAGTAAAACTTGCAAGTCGCTGCGGAACTTGTGACAAAACTAAGCAGCAAAGGTTGCATCAAAAAAGTATGCATGTCCCCTTGACGACTCCGTATTAATAACAGTGCACTTACTTTTCTTCTTTACTAGCTTGACTGTAGTAGGCACGATCACGGATAGCAGAGTAAAATGCAAACGATTCTCGTAGATAATTTGCTTCACTGGTCCTTAAACTAACAAGATAACAAAACAAACACGTGAGAATGATTACAAAACTATCCAAACTACTCTACGCATTCCTCTTCCTTTGTGACACCTTACCAGCCACTTACTGACACCTTACCAATCACTTACGGGCACGTTACTAACCACTTACTGACACCTTACCAACTTACTGACACCTTACCAACCATTTACTGACACCTTACCAATCACTTACGGACACGTTACTAACCACTGACACCTTACCCACCACTTACTGACACCTTACCAACCACTTACTGACACCTTACCAACCACTTACTGACACCTTACCAACTTACTGACACCTCACCAACCACTTACTAACACCTTACCAACCACTTACTAACGTTAACCTAACCAATCACTTACGGACACGTTACTAAGCACTTAATGACACCTCACCAATCACTTATTGGCACCTTACCAACCACTTCCCGAAACCTTACCAACCACTTAGTGACACCTTGCTAACCACGTATTGACACCTTACCAACCACTTAGTGACACCTTACCAACCACTTACTGGCACCTTACCAACCACTTCCTGAACTTTTACCAACCACTTCCTGACATCTTTACAACCACTTACTGACACCTTACCAACCACTTACTGATCATGACACTTTGCCAACCACTTAAAGACACTTTACCAACCACTGACTAACACCTTACCAACCACTTCCTGAAACTTTACCAACCACTTACTGGTACCTTACTAACCACTTACTGACAAATTTCCAACTTACTGACGCCTCACCAACCATTAACATCACCCATAGACCTCAATTCTAAGAATCTGCTGCTGAATACATACGCCAATCAATGTGCACTTTATAAAAATCTTACATACTGTCAAGTGCAATGGATGAGAAAACAAGCTGCTATACTTACTAATAATGATAGTAAAGTTGTCCAATCTTTGATGCTATTTCTCCTATCTGCCATCTTTTTAAATTGTACTTCTCGTCTAGAATACTCCTAGCAAGCAAGGGATTAATTATAGACTAATTAGATTTGTCTTACCAATACAAATTAAGCCTGTCCCTCCCCTCCCCCCAAAAAGATAAAGGGCTATATAGACTTGTCATTTTTTCATGATTTCTTAAAAGCGGGCTTGGCGACTTTTAGAGAGTCTAAAGGCCATTCTCCACTCCTCGCAGAAAGCACTCGCAGCGAGTTAGCGAATACTTTTTTACTCGCTGTTCAATCTCCACTTCTCGTGAGTCCTAGTATCGGCAAATTTGTTTAGTACGGACCTCCGTCTTGACAAATGCTGTTGATCACGTGATATAATAGTTAAATTTGAGCGAGTACTCGCTGCGAGCAAAAATAGTTCAAAATTTTCAACTCGCTAGCGATTACTCGCTTGTATTCGTTGCGCGCAAGTAAAAAAGTACTCGCTGGCTCGCCGCGAGCGCATTCAGCGAAAAGTGGAAAATGGACTTTACAGACGGCACAAAACAAAAGCTTGACTTCCAGATGACAGAAAATACTCCATTTTACGCAATGGCGTATTGAAAGTTGTTAGAGCACATTTCGTATGACTGTGAAAAAGCCCGCGAAGTGCAGCGTAGTCTCGTGCTGTGTTTTGATTGGATAAGACATCAACACTGACCAATCAAAACGCTGATTCACGGTACAACACTACACACCACGGACTTTTTCAAAGTCGTGTGAAAACTATTCTATTACTGATTACCGATACTGCTGCTGGAACTTCCATAACTAAAAATAAAGGGAAGAAAACATTTTTCAGTCAGACTGAAGTTTTCATGATAAATTAATCTGATGACACATTTGCAAGCATTGTCCATTGAAACACAGAATTCCCCTCTATGTATTGCACAAAGCCTATGAATAGACTTTAAGGTGTTCCGCATATGCATGTGGCGACTTCGTGCATTCGCAGTATATCCTCCACTGTCGTACACATACTTTTTTATATTGACAGTATTTTCGTACAATTAGTAAGACAAGGGCTATAGCTACAGCATCCAAATAAGCTGTCAAATTATGATATTTTCTTGCAACGTGCGTACATTAGTTTGGGAGCGGAGTCAGGCTCTTCGATCAAGTTTGAAACGAAAAGGCGGTCATTAAATTCAAGCTACACGGTACAATTTGTTGCGCGCGGCGTTGCAATAAAAACAGCATCGTGTCACCTTTCAGATATCTGAGTCAAAGGGCGGATTTAGGGGAGGGGTGTAAGGGGTGCGCACCCCCTCATGAGACACCTCTGGATCCTTTGAATGGTTTCCGATTTCTTTAAAGCTGTACCTCCTCCTAAAGCCGGATAATCCTGGATCTGCCCCTGTGAGTGCGTGGACATTTTCATAATACCAACACCTTTATAATACTGACAGTGTAAGGATAGTCCTTTTGGGACCGATAGGTGACGAGTTTTGTTATCAATGAAACTTCTAGCCTGTCTACAGGCTCTCTGAGGAGAGAGCTATGTAAGCCCCTGTGAGTGCGTGGACATTTTCATAATTTATACCAACACCTTTATAATACTGACAGTGTAAGGACAGTCCTTTTGGGACCGATAGGTGACGAGTTTGTTATCAATGAAACCTCTAGGTCTAGTCTACAGGCTCTCTGAGGAGAGAGCTATGTAGGCAGACTATGAAACATCTATATTTCAGACACCTTTCGATGCCATGTTAAAGAGTTAGAAAATGGATAATTACCCTTGTGTAAACGTCAAACGTCTTTCCAAAGTGTGATTGCCAGTGTTTGCTTCCAAACTGCGGCAGGTCCCTAATGCGTTTAAAGAAAAAAAGTCAAGCACGGCTTAGTCGAATGTCAGATGGCCTTCTAGGCAGACGTTCTTGATGTGTGTAGCATTACATGACAATTTCTCAGAACGACGTCTGCACGGCGCGGACGTATCTAAAAATCTGACCAATATACGGCTACTGAGCCGATATAAGAAAACTACTTCCAATTTTTTTTCCTACACTTGATTCAATGGTTTAACTCAATTCTTTTGATCGTGAAGCTTTCACTTTTAATGCAGTTTTAACACTTATGCAGGAAAGCGGAAAAGTGCGCACGGTCGGACTCAAGTTTATTAGTGAAATTGAACTTTGTCCAAGACTTTTTACAGTCTGTTGCACGTTTTCATGTCGTTCTAGACGTTCCTCTGAAAGTTTGCTTTCCCCCATCCCCAATTCACAAAGAGGTCTTTTTTATAATCACTATGAAAAAAATACTTGTCTGAAACAGATAAAAAATTGACCGATTGATTTTAGTTCATGATTTTCATTGTTCGGGAAATTCAGGAGAAGATTGACAAGATGGCTTTTACCTTCCTCCCCTCGCCAATAAAATGACAACTATACCCTTTAGGGGTGATCATGATTATAAAGGGTTGAATTGAACACAATATTATGTTATAAGGGGCACTTTTACTTCCCACCTACAGTAGGGCCCCACAATTAGTTTGACAGTTTGGCCAATTAAATATTGAGATAATCTGTATTTCAGTCAGGAACATTTCATATGTGAAGAAAGTTAAGATTATATGTAAGAATGTTCATGGGTGTAGGGGGAGGGGTAGATTGGTTGGTCACTCCCATCCTCTTCCAACACACTGACTCACACACACCAATGTTTGTCCCAAATATAGTAGTAATTTTAAAAGTACAGTCCTTAAAAAATCATGAAAAAATATTATATCAAATGTCACCTTTCATGAGAACATATGACACTGCAGCCATCCCCCATTCTGAATTCCTGGTCTGGCATTGCACAATATTAATGTTATATATGAATTCCAGGAAAGTGAAAGTGAGCTGTTTAAGCAGGGACATGCAGCAGGCTCGTAACATGGTGTATGGGATCAGGGATCAAGCTCCAAATTATGGCCAGGATCAGGGATCAGAGACCAGGGCTCAGGGATCAAATGGGTGGGATCGAGGATCAGGGACATTGGGTCAGGATCAGGGATCAGCTCAGTTTTATTGCACCATGGATCAGGGATCAAAAATTTCTAACAATATGGGTCAGGAATCAAAATTTCCGTAAAAACTGGGGATCAGTGAGACGAAAATATACCATGTTACGAGCCTGCATGCAGGGTAGTATTGCTTGAAGCACGGGGAGAGGGTCCTTGTCATGTCCAAGCAAAATTCATCAAAAATTGACATGTTTTTCCAAAAAAATGACTTTCCTTACAAAAATTAAAGGGACCTCCCTCCCCTCCCCTCCCATGCAGGAGGGATATGGGTGAAAGATGTTATTTGTACCAGGCTTTTAGGACCTATGCAACCAGTTACAGTAGCCCTTGTCATATCCTTGACTTGTTTTTCCACGTATTTGTGAAGGTATTGCTATACTAGATACTAGAGGGGTGGATTTATTGAAAGGGTTCAGGGGGTGTGCATCCCCTGAGACTATTTTGGGCCCTTTTTCTTCTCAATACTTTTCTAAAATATCCTCTGGATCCTGTGGGCAGTTTTTGATTTCTATAATACTGCACACCCCATTTCCCCCCCCCCCCCCCACCATTCCCCCCCCCCCACACACACACACCCTCATTCCCCCCCCCCCCCCCCCCAAAAAAAAAAGAGTGATATTCCTGGATCCACTCCTGCACTTAAGAACCTCTTTGGAGAAAAGTGTGTGTGTCTTAATTATAGCTCTAGATTCAAGAGGTGGGGTTTACTCCCATGAGCGAGTTATATAGGTTTGAGGCTTGCAGTCCTTAATAGGAGTATATATCCTTTGCATCAATTGAGTCTTGTCGTTCCAGTTGCGATCAGATTCCTTTAAACACCCAAATTAGAGTGACTCGTTTTTTTTAAAGGATGCGCTAGTTATATATTAGTCAAACTGAAATTGACATTTACTCTAAACTTTCTCAAAAGTTAAGACTGTGGAAGTCACTTGGAATCCTGTTGGAGTTCGTTTCGGCACATTTAATTTTGTGAGTTGCGATCTATCACAATGCTTATTAACGTCCAGTCAATGATGATTGGCCAATCGATTTAGTCTCTTTAAAAACAAATCTTGGAAACACTTAAGCGACTTGACACATGAGGTTGGCAGATCAATTGAATAATTGATACGTGGACGTTAACTGCATACGCATCCCACCCCCAGCCTGCTGCAGCTCAACTGCATGGCCAGTTTAACTGAAAAGAACTTTAACAAAGGATCATAGTTTTGAAATACCTTAAAGAATTAAACAGCAGCCTGGATTTCTCTAAAAGTCGGCAAAATTCGGCTACAATTTTCCTCTCGTCGACTTTGTCAGCGTTACTATCTTCATTGTTTACTTCGTCCGCCATGACTGAAATGAACAGGAACCCCGCGTAAAACTTTTGGGTTCCCTGTGGTAATGAGGTGATCATGCGCAGTGAGCATTACTGGTAATGCATATTTATCACCAAAAATGGCGGAAAGTTTGATGTTTTGTTTTGAACTCATTCAAGTCTCAATGGTCTGAAAACGAAGTCTCTACACGCTTATTAAAGTACAAAACAGCCAAGATGGACTCCGTTATGGAGGACGATCCAACTCTTCCTTTGGATTTGGAAAAAAGGTAAAATTACAACAGACAATTGATTGCCGGTTGTGCGATTTTTAGTTCAAATTTTTGCGCGGATTCTTGTCAAATCAGTAAGCTTTAAAACCAGTTCAGAAATGTTAAAAGGTTCCCAACAGCTGTTGTTATAAAATGCTAAATAAAGGCCATGACTTAAGAAATATGTATTTTATCATTTTTTATCTGTTTATAAAGCAGCTGTTAAGAGTTTTGCGAGCTTACAAAACTCCTGCAAAACTAAATCTATCAGAAACATTTAACGAATTTTTTTGGACATGTTTTGACTTTTGTTGTCATGCAAACTCCTGCTGTTACGATTGCTTATATGTTTATAAATTCTTTCTAAATAATTTATTGTCTTATTCCTGTTTAGCACGAACCTTGCTCGATTCAAGGAAGCTGTTGCCTCGGGTCACCTTGGGCAAGAAGTTCTCAACAGTTCGGGTGAATTACCCGAAGGAAGACTTCAAAATTTACCAGAAATGACTGAACAAGGCAAGTACTACATGTTATTTCGTATTTCTATTATTTGCTTTGACTTATGAATTGATCTGTGAAGTAATTAGGTATACATTGTGGTGTTTGTAATTTGATACGTGAATTGAATTTGTGAGTACGTTTCTTTTTCATTGATTTTGTGACTCTGTTAGGTCGAGATGGAGCCACATCCTCACAAATTAAAACGATGAAAGACTATGAATTAGTAAGTGAATGATTTGCATTCCAGTGTATGTATATATAGCTGTTTTGAAAGAATTATCTAAGTGCCATTAATTGCATCATGTATTATATTTTTTAATTTTTTTGTCAAAGTTCTGAAACATGCATACAGTGTACATGTACGTCTGTCACAAAATGTGCTGTCACTTCACACATTGCATAAGTAGACCATAATCTAATAATCAAACATGATGACACATTAGGTTTCAACTTTCATCTACGGTATGCTTAAATAATTTTAATGATACTAAGCTTTCAGAAACATTGTCCAAAATCATGGCAGTGATGGTAAAGTAAAACAATTGTAAGCCCTGATGATAGACAATCCAGGGTTTCATTAACATTAGCAATAGCAGGTTCCACTACTAAAGATAGGCATCTGAAATACAGATGTCCTACCATTAAAATATTGTATAACTAGAAAAAATAGCTGGCAGTGAATGGCAAAACAGACAGTGCTAAACTGCTGGTAACCACCTATTAATGAAACCCCTGGACAATGTGTCTGAAATCAATGCAGTACTAAAGGGTTATTAACTGAGTGCGAGGTCTGTATGGGGAAATATCAGACCGAGGTCTTGACAGTATGGACTGAGCGCAGGGAGGTCTGTACAAAAAGACTGAGGTCTGATATTTTCCCATACAGACCGAGCAAACGAGGTTAATAACTTATTTATTATATGGCTTTGAGAAGTCCCGCTAAAACAATTGCCAAATACAAACTTTTCTTTTCATCCCGGATAGCGGTCCTGATATGGTAAAATACAGACCATGCGTTAGCCAATCAGAATTCAGGAAATTATCTAGCCATATAATAAATGTATTTATAAACTGAGAATTAATACTGTTAGTAGTTTAATAAACCCTGGCTTGTGAATGAGAAAAAAAATTAATCTACTACCACCACTACAACAACAACAAATTTCCATAATTTTTGAAGTAGGAGCTGTCTTAAAAAAAAGCAGAATGTTTTTGAAAATGAAATATGATACACCAGAACTACAATATAACAATCCTCAGTTTAATGATGTTCCAGGTATAATGATCTGAACATTTTTAGCCTGACCAATTTACAGTACAGTAACAGAGCAGAGCAGATCGAACTCCGATTTCTCTCAATATAATGATCCAGTTTTACCAGTACCTTGGCACGTACATCATGCTATCTGAGTGTTCTACTGTTTTCTTTTCATCATTGCTCATAAAATGGATTTCAGGAAAAATTGATAAATTATACAGTGAAACCTGGTTAATATAGACACCATGGGGATCCATGAGACAAAGTGTCTGCAAAGTGTCTGTCTCTCCTTATTACATTGTAAATGGCTGATTTTATATGAATTTTGTTGGCTGGGACAATTACATGTCCGTACTTACTGGGTGTCCATAAAGCCAGGTTAAACTGTACACTGTACTTCACAATTGATTGCTGGTTAATAGCATATCCTTTTTAAAACTCTTCGGGCCCACAGAGCCATTGCCACAGGTGTTTTGAAAGCTTGAGGGAACTCCCCTCCTTCCTCCTCTTCTTCAATCTATATCAAGATAAAGTCGAACCTCCACTATTTTGGACACCTCCTGTAAGCAGACACCTCCCATAAGCAATTAAACAGCATCCCTCTGTCCCTTCTCCTAACAAACTCTACATTTTTAAACTTCCATAAGCAGACACCTCTCATAAGTGGACACCAATTCTGGTCCCAAGGGTGTCCACTTATGGGAGGTTTAACTGTATTCTGAAAATCAAAAATTATTGAATTTGAAATTTATGAATTGAGAGTGTCAAAAATGATCCTGCACACTTTTCTGAGGTTCTGACATCTATTATCACTTCTTTTGGCCTTAGCCAACAGTTGATGCTTCTTGCTTAGGGCATAACAATAAGGGGATCCAAAAATTGGTTAACAGTACAAATGGATGCATAATTTGATTGGTTAAAAACTGTGCATTATTAAAGTACAGATGTGCAGATGACATCACAGAATGTTATACACTCTGATTGGTTAAAAAATTGTAATAAATATCATATAATTAAAAAAAGTCAATAAACTCTTTTTCCGTGTGTCTGTATACTGTTAGACTAATAGATACACACTAGGTGTGGTGAGAACAATATTCAGACCACTTCTCTTTATCCTATGGTGCACTAAATACATTTAATTATGTTGTATTCTTCAGGAATGCATACATGTATACAATACATATTATAGTGAGCACCAGTGGCTGTCCAATTTCAATTTGTTGTTTCACTCTTAAGGATTCTTGAAAGTGAAAATTAAAGCTGCATCTGTCTAGCTGAGGAATTTGCATATAATTTTGGATGAATGAACTAATAGTTTTATGATTCATAACTGCTGGTATTCAAGTGTTGCAACCAGCAGTTTGTTTTCTTTGAAAGGAAAAAAAGGGGGGAAAAATCAAGAGTATGACCAAAATGTTGAATGAGGTACATGTATTACAAACATTTAGTGTGTATGTGATTATTTATAATTTTTGAACAATACTTAATCAGTGGTTTCTTGTTTGTTGATGTTTACCATAATATTTTTAAGTGTGACTTACATTGTGATTGAATAGAAGCAAATACATGATTTACAGTGACAGCAACAGCTTACCATATGAGTTTCCAATAGCTCAGTGGTAGAGCTGATCTACCTAGAGATCAGAAGGTCATGGGTTTGATGTCAATCTGGAACTCAGCATTTTTTCTGAGTTCCTTTAGACGTGTGTTTCCAATGAGCTTTTATCATGTAATTCCAAAAGTCACAGCACAGAAATATATTAATTACCATAGCTGGAAAGGGCACGTCAAAATTAGTAAAACTGTGAAGTTTGAATGTCAGTAACTTTCAAACTCATGAAGATATGAATTTTCTGAAATCGAAATTTTGTATGAAAACATTCGCTGGTAGGCAAGAGATGCCTACCAGCAAAGGTTTTCTTGCAAATTCACGCTTTTCAAAAATTCATATTCTTGTGAGTTTCGGATTTAATTCCTTCAAACTTCACTGTCTTGCTAATTTTAACATGCTCTTTCCAGCTATGGTAATTCTTTTTCTGTTTTACAAATTTAAAAATACCTGATAAAAGCTCATTATGGTCATTATCTATTTCAATCTACATGCCTTACTATACTGTACACTGGATCAGTACAGTCTGTAGTTAGTTCAATATCATGGTGTTTTTGTTATAGCAAATGTCAGAGTTAAAGAAGGAGAACTTTGGTTTAAAGTTAAGGATCTACTTCCTGGAAGAAAGACTTGGCCAAAGTGACACTCCAGAGGATATATTCAAAATGGTATGTATAATGCACTGTTCATTGTGACTTTGAGTCAATTAACTGTTCCATTTTGACCTAGCTGAACTTTTTTGAGGTCAAATGTAGTGGCTCCATTGTTAAAGTGCCCCTAACCCCTAAATCGAAATTTTGATAATCGTTTCTTTATTAATGGAAAAGCCTTATGGTGAAATATTTCAGGATAAAATCATCTCCTTTGTGAGGATTAAGCATTTGAAATCTGAAAATGCAAATGAGATGACGTAGAAAAAGGACTACTTAAATATACAAAAACACTAGAGATTAATTTTATACTATTTTTTCATTTGCAAAACATTCTCATCGCTAAAGTACAAAGTTTGGTGAATGTTTTTAACACCTAACTCAAAAACACTTGTTCCAAAATTGAAGACAAAATCACGCAAATTCCTTTTTCTACGTCATCTCATTTGCATTTCCCGACTTTGAAATGCTTAATGCTCCAAAAGGAGATGATTTTATCCGGAGATATTTCACCATTAAACATTTCCATTCATGAAGAAACGATTCTCAGAATTTCAATTTAGGGGTTAGGGGCACTTTAAGATGTTTGACATAATGCTTAGAGGTGACAAGTTCAAGTCAGTGGTAAATTTATTTTATCCATCAGAGATGGTTCAGCCATTAAATGGATTAAGTAGGATTTCTGCCCCTCATAATAACAAAACGTTACTTACTTTAAATTTTAAACTACATGTAAGTGAAGTTTTGTTATTATGAGGGGCAGAAATCCTACTTAGGATTCCCACTTAAGGTTTTTCTGACAAAATTTTACTGAGGATTACAATGTACATAACAGTTTGCTGTTTTCCATTGGTCAGGGGGAGAGGGAGGAGAAAGTACATGTATATGACCCTTGACAATCTGAAAATTGCGCTATATTGTTGGTAATGCTTGCAAGAGCTGTGTTGCACCAACAAAGTTATGGATAGAGTTCATAATGAATTTTGGCACTGATTCAGCCTGTGCTTCCAGCATTTTTTCTTAGTGATTTTCAAAGTAAGACAAAGTTATAATAATTATCATGATACAGACTGTAACTGCAATTAATAACTGTATTTTCAGAATATAGAGTTAAAGGTTACAGTCGAAGAGCTGAAAAAAGAACTGGTTGAAAAACAGCAATTGCTCATAAAGGCTTCGTAAGTTGAATTATTGTTAATGAACAAGGCGGTAAATGTTCTTTACTGTTATTGCATGATGCCACTTGATCCTGTGTTGGAAAAATTGTCTACATGTAACTTTAAACAAATCATTGTCAGTGACATCAAATTCATGCATTATGTTTTTAGGGATGCAGTTGAAATGATTGCCAGTCATAGTGACTCACAGATTAAACAGGTTTGTAAATTAGGAGCACTATTGAACATTTTCAAATTCTTTTCTTCCTGATCAACTTAAAATCATTTCCATCAGATGAGCTTGGGGTTGGGTGCTAGTACAGAATGGGACTGGCCTGATGAAGGTGTTTCCCCATTGCATATGCCTCTTCTTTATCAATCAGAATGTCTTTTCTTCCTGAGCCAATCAATTTCTTTTCTTCCTGATCCACTTAAAAGAGCTTGGGGTTGGGTGCTAGTACAGACTGGGACTGGCCTGATGAAGGTGTTTCCCCATTGCATGTGCCTCTTCTTTATCAATCAGAATATCCTGTTTGTTTGCAGATCAAAGAGGAACACTTGGAAGAGATGAAGCATCTGAAAGAAAACTATGAAATCAAGATCAGTGACATTGAAAAAGTAATTTTCCATCACTTGTTTACTTCACTGTTACATGTACACAATCTGATTTTTATAATAAATTATCGAATACAAATCAGATTTTAGTATAGTCATCACAGCTACTGAATTTATACATCTGTTCAGAAACTCAGGTACCTTAAGTTATCATAATCCAAATGTTACAATAATGTTATACAGTCATGTATACTCCAAATCAAAGGAAATCATTTTGATTAACTATGTCAACACATCTCCATTTGTAATAGGAGATGGTTGCAACTAAAAGTGATCTTGAAGATGTGGCTGAAAGACTGGTAACTAAAAGATTTTAATGATCAATCACAAACAAGTATTGTAAAACAACATTCGACAAGTGCAGCTTCCATTACATGTGTAATAAATCTCCAAGGCTTAATGAATTGAGGTTTTAAAGTTTGTCAGATGCAGTCAGAAGCAACTGTAAAAGCCCTCTTTCATAAGCTTCTATCAAACCTTGGGCAAAGGTGGGTGCCCCTCATATCCCAGCCTTGCCCCAGCAATTTTTCATGTTGCTGAGCTGAGTAGACTGAAGAAATAAAACTTGTGTCTTGCTCAAGGACACAAACACAGTGATCCACAGTCAGGACTTGAACTCACCACCTCTCAGAAACATGTCAAACATCCTAACAACTGAGCCACTGCATGTATGATATGACCTTTGACAAGTGTAAGGGTGGCCGAGTGATTAGACCTCTTGCCTCTCACCACTGTGGTCCCTGGTTCAATTCCTGGATAGGGCACTTGACATGTGAGTTGAGTTCAAGTTACTTCATTCTCTACCTTGCTTCGAGGGTTTTTTCTCCGGGTCCTCCGGTTTTCCTTCCTCCATCAAAATGAACTGGTGAGTTGAAGGTTGAGTTGAATATTAATTTAGTAAGGAGTGTGTGTGTGAGATTATTAGGATCTGTGCATTGTAAAATGTATTGAGACGTTGTGAAATGCGCTACTTGTATATAAATACCTAATTATTATTATTATTATAATTAAAAAGAATTTACTTGATGGAAGTACATCACTCACTTTTCATTGCTTAGGGCATGTTTTTGTGCACTGTGTATGTACATGATCGTGCATGAGAGATTGTGTGTTGGCAACTGGTTTACTTTCAATTACAGTGTTACTACCATGTTTATATTTTATTAGACTGATGCAATGAACATGAATCAACAACTCAATGAGAAACTAGACAGTGCTAAAGCATTGAATGATGATACAATGCAGGTATAGTGTATCTTATGAAACCACCTGTATCCATTATTTAATTGATCTACATGTATGTAACTATGTACAGTCATGTAGCAGATCTTCAACAACTAGAAGGCCATTGTTAGAGCTTTCTTAAATGTATATTTCATATAGGACTGTGATTTCCAAGGGAATTAAAGAAATCTAACAATCAGAGTAGGAGGCAGTACTGTCAGTGAGATTTATGAATAATGATGATGGCACTGGCTCTGATCATGCTATATTAATGGTGCAGGCTAGCACTATCCACTGGAGATTAAAATCCTAAAAAGATAATGATAGTACATGTATTTTTCCATAAAATTTAGCCACAGGATAAGGATTTACCCAATGCATTCCCTTTGTGCAAATGATCTATAGCCTTAATTAAGACTGAAATATTTACCCAATGCATTCCCTTTGTGCAAAATAAATGATCTATAGCCTTAATTAAGACTGAAATCAGGTTTACATTTGTGTTCAGCTTGAGTGCATTGAATTATTAAGATCCAATATACATTGCAACTGTACATGGTATTCAAAATACTTATTTGTGTCTCCTTTTGTTTTCAGGGGAATTTAAATGTAAAAGACAAGTAAGTCATGGATGATTATGTTTTTGTAATCAATTATGATGATTATAATTCATCAATGATGATCTCTGTCCTGTTATGTAGTAAAACAATTTCAAATCCATAAAAGATACTATCATTGTTCACTACAGAATTTCTACTTCAACTGTGAAATAATTTTATAAAAAATACAGCTAGATGTGTAGTCATTGATGTTGTACTTGCTGTAAATGTGATCTGGATTGTTATAACTCATAGAATGATTGATAAGCTAAATGAGGCCTTGGAAAACCAAAGGACAGCTTACAAGGTTTGTGCATACATAAAACATATATACATGTACTGTACTTTACAGACATGTAGAAACTAAAGACCAAGGAAAGAACATATGAATACATTTAAATGAACAAATGAATAAATATTTTAATTGACACTCCCCTGAAGGGACTTTTCAGTAACAACCACTCCACACTCACTACCACGATACATTTGACATACTTTACATACAACACTCAACTCACAATTGTACATGTATGGCCCAAGCCAGGAATCGAACCTGGACCACAGTGGTGAAAGGCTAGCAGTGAACCACTATGCCACCCTTGCTACCCTAAATGAGTCAGAATGACAAAAAATATTAGACGTGTGGTTGGATGCTAATGATTACAGTATTAAAAAGGAAATTTTTTTTGTATACACTTTGCTAATGACTGAGTGAAATACAGTCTGTAGTATTGGCTCCAATGGATTTTAGTGCTCATTATAAGTTCATACATGTATGTCAAAAAAGTTTGTCAGTGGCATTTTTGGCAGAGATTTTCGTGCACTGTACTTGTTATTTATTTAATAATGGCACTGTAAAACCCTTTGTAGGAACTCGAAGAGAACAATAAAGCACTCGAAGAAGAGAAACAAGTAAGATTCACATGCACTAAGAATGATATATCTGTTGTATGATATAGTACATGATTGTACTTATAACTAAAATCAGAGGATAATCCTATGATTTTAGTTAGGCAGCAACTGAAATTTCATATCTGAACCAAGTCTGACAAGCCCCCTGAATAGTACATATGAGAAAACTTGAGATTTCTCTTATGACTTTGCACTTATGAGTGCCCTTGTTAAGGCCCTGACACACAATGTAAAATAATGTAACTTAATGCTTGCAACTTTCTCAGTCTGTAACGTTTTGCACAACATTTTCTGGTTTAGAAGTGAGTATGTTTCTGCAACATAGCATGCAATTTTGCAGGAGTGGAGTGTGCACAACTGTGTTGTTTGCAATGGTGCAGAAAAAGTTGCATCATGTGTCCAGGCCATTAGGGACTACATGCATGTGTACAGTGTACTGTATATGGAAACAGAAAACAGATTTTGCTAAAAATAATTTTTAATTATCTTTTTCAGAGAGCCCAAGATGATCTTAGGAAGCTAGTTGAGGGTGAGAAAAAGCTGAAGAACTTAGCAGAAGAACTTAACAAGAGGAACAAATCTTTTGAGGTATGCATTGTCTGGTAATCTGTACTTTGGCTTATCTCCTTCAATGTTGGTAATATGGAAACCACAACATTTCTAAGTTTTTCAAACTAAGGCAATTTTACAATCCTGTTTTTAGTATTAGCTTATATTAGATATTCCAACTTCTGTTACTTTCCCTATTGTAGGATCTAAAAGAAAAAGCAAGAAAACTTGAGAAGATAAACAGGGTGAGAACCAAAAAAGGTTTTAGAGTATTTCCATTACTGACTGACTGAATTTCCTTTGGAAAAGTTGATGGATCATCTTCACCTCACTTTTATGCTTTTAAACTGTTGACAATAAGGTCATGGCTTTTGCTTTTACTGCAATTTTCAAAATCATGCAAACTTGGACATCTAAACACTCAAGTGGTTTTTGCCAAAATTCCAATGGACTGTTTGAAGGTCAGAGTTCGCATAATTATGAAAATTGCAGTGATTATGCATTCCTTTTTGTATAAAAGACACTTGCTTGTACATATACATCATTCTGTAATTGTTTTTGCAACAAAAGAAACAACAACAATTTATGATGTACCAAATCATTTGGGCAGGTGTAACAACTGTACTCTACATCTGTCAAAATTCCTGGCTGTAGTGATGAAATATAAATATCTTTAGAAAAATTAACTTTTTAATAATTAAATAAATGTCATATTTAGGAGTTAAAGAACCAGCTTCATGAAGCAGAGAGACAACAATTAAGCTCACGAAATTCAGCAGACATTTTAAGCGAGGAACAGGTATTTAACAATTCTTGCAGCCACAATATTGATGATTTCTAGATAGGCATATAATAAGTTTGATTGTTGAAAATAATATTTACAAACTGTTATTGTTATGAGGTCATAAATCTGTCATATACATGTACGGTACATGTAATGCCATTGTCACTTTTGCTTTTTGCTTTGCCTTTTCAGCTTAAAAATAAAACAAAAATTGAGGACTTGGAGAAAAGTCTTGCAGCAGCTCGTGAGTCTGCACATACTGCAAAAATGAAGTGGTATCAGGTCAGTGTACAAAATACATAGCCTCCTCCGCAGGCAACCTTTTGGGCTTCCTGTGCGAAATTTCAGGCCACTACGTGTCTTTAACACAGGAGGCCCAAAGCGAAAAAGCGAACAGTTGCCTGCGGAGGAGGCTACAAAATACACACAAAAAAGAAAGGTTACAGGGGTTTCATTAACATTAGCAATACGGCAGGTTCCACTACTCAAGATAGGTGTCTGAAATACAGATGTCCTACCATTAAAATATTACAGTATAACTAGAAAAAAATAGCCGGCGGGGAATGGCAAAACAGGCAGTGGTAAACCATTGGTAACTGCCTATTAATGAAACCCCTGAAGGTTAGCCAATATGCATTTGTTTAAAAGAGATTTTGCTACTGAATAATTTAGTGTACCTAATTCAATGCGTATAATAAGGTTCTTGTGGATTTAAGCAGGGTAGATCAATAGTGTTATCTGCAAGCTACATTCTTATTAATAGATCTAGTGCATTATAGGGATTTATTCAATAGATGTCACTACCCACCCTGTTTTCAACAGGAACCGTTTTAATAAGCCCTCTCTTGCATTTCAAATTGATTTTTCTTTAAGACATTTGAGGAGCACTCTGATGTTATTCGGACTAGAGATGCGAGTGTTGCTTCTCTTCAAAACAGTATTCTCACTAAAGACACTGAAATAGAGGTAATAATAAATCATGGTTGGATGCATCTTCAGTTAGATGCACGGATATACATGTATTTATTATACAATTGTGACGTAAATTTACCAAATAAGGTATCGTTTGAGGGCCAATATGGGACGGTAATACCCTCTAGAAAACCGGTTTGCGTATTCGGCCCTGCATGACGTCAAGGCTTCAAACCGGTTTCTTTTTCCCGCGCCGCGCGCGCTGGTTTGCAAAAAGGACTGTTTAGAAATCTGGTTTGCGTATTCGGCCCTGTATGACGTCAAGGCTTCAAACCGGTTTGAAGCGCGCGCGCTGGTTTTCAAAAAGGACTGTTTCGATGATAAAAATACTGTTAAAAACAAAGCAAAAAAACAATTGTATAATAAATCCTTTATTAGATATTTTCTTGTGTATTACGGGCTGACATTTTACTCATCGCTCGCATTTTGCCACGTCTAAAGGCTCGGCAAAATACGTACGCGAATCGTAAAATATCAGCCCGTAATACACAAGAAAATATCTAATAAGTGGTATTTATCCCACACCATAGAAAATACAGCCAATCAGAAAGCAGGAAAGCTGTTGTATATTCGGCGGTATTCCACTGATCCTTCCCATGACACATTGCGCCAATTGCTGTATTTTCTCTGGCGTGGGATAAAATAGTTATACAATGGTTTCTTGTGGCATACTGTGGACATCCCACTCATCCCACTCATCCCACTCACCTAAAGGCTCGTGTGTATACTAGAAAATACAAGTGACTCGTGTGATATTCCACGTTATGCCACTCTAAACCATTGTATAACTACTATGTACATGTACAGTAAATGAATCGATGGGTACCAGATGGCTGCATGCATGCATGCATTAATAGATGAATGAGTAGATGGATGAGTGGGTTATTCAGTCAGTGAAAGAAATGATGGCTGGATGAATGAATGAGTGAATCAATGAATGACTGACTGACTGAATGACTAAATGATTGATTGACTGACTGACTAACTGAATGACTGATTGATTGATTGATTGATTGATTGATTGACTGACTGACTGACTGACTGACTGACTGATGATTGATTGATTGATTGACTAACTGGCTGATTGATTGATTGATTGATAAATTGATTGATTTTTTTAGAGATTAAAGCAGTCTTTGTCCTCTAAAGATTCGGAACTACAGAGACTCAGCAGTGATAAACTTGGACTGGAGAAAAAGCTTGATGAAGTTCTACAACAGAAAGACAAAGAGACCGCTGTAAGATACAGATGAAAATACATTTAATAGTGCTACTATTTTTTATTGACTCTTCTCGAACGGTGTAATTTCCTATGCAAACCTTGGTCTTGCATGTGAAATCTGATTTCACTCAGGAGTCACTACCACATAATTGTGTTCCACAAGAAAGTAAATAGCCCCAATCACAATTCACGAAAAAAATAAAGGAGACTTTGTTCTTTGTTTTACAGGGATTAGCCAATCAGCTTAAAGAGCTTTCTAATCAGTACAGCAGTAAAACAGTTGAGTTGGAGGAGCACTATAGGGTAATTACTCATGTTTTTACTATAAAAAATCCCATGCTCTGACATGCTTTGCTGTGTCGCAGTGTTTTGATTGGTAAATGTTGATGCCTTATAGTACTAGTGGACCTTCCCAGAGTTCCCCAGAAGTCATTGCGATTCAGCGCGCGCAAGCGAGGCCAGGATAAAAAATATTAAAGCAAATAATATAGTACCTTCAATTATTCAAATATTCAGATAAATGTACATAAGAAGGGCTATAAGGGAAATTTTCTAACGTCGCTACTGCTTCTAAAATTACATAACCAACATTTTTCTCGTATAAATGCAAGAATTTCTGATAAATGCTATCATTTCTAAAGATATTTTTATCATGACCTCGCTTGTGCACGCTGAATCATGATGAAATCCCTGAGACATGGCAGGGCACCAATGTTTTCATTGTCATGCACAATCAGTACTTTAAAATACATTTAAAGTACTTAAATACATACCACCCCCATATTCACTTTCATAATGACCCGTATTTGGGCTCACGCGTGCTCTTAGGAAAACCTTTAGAAAGAGTCATGTGATGGGGCACGTACGGATTTTCAAATGTTTACCGGAAAAACCCAAACCCGAACCCGCGCGCGCGTCCACAAATTTGGGAAGCAAGGGTGGCTGAGCGGTGAGAGCGCCGGTCAGTCACCGCTGTGGTCCCCCGTTCGATCCCCGGACGGGGCATCACATGTGGCTTGAGTTTCTTGTTCGTCCTCTCCCTTGCTTCGAGGGTTTTTTTCTCCGGGTTCTCCGGTTTTTTCTCCCTCAGTAAAAACGAGCTGGTTTCGATCTATCTAAGCTGTGCTCCGTGACCAGACATGGGTCGTATGGTGGCTGCTACGTGTATGTGTATGTAAATTTGTATGTAAATGTGTGGTTGTTCAATTGTCTCGTAATGAAAGCGCCCTTGTAAACTTTCGACTCGATCACGTTGAGCCGCGCCTTTCGTAATTCAGCACTTAGCTGCAAGGAAGGGTGATGAGCTACTCCTTATTTATTTTATTTTAAATATAAATAAAATAATTAAAAAAGAGTCGTACGACATAAATACTTATTGACTGAGTTACCTCTGTTGAGCCAAATGTTTTCCCGTCTGTCCTTCCCACTTAGTCAATAAGTACATAGTGTCTAATCTTTCATTTTGTTCAATACTTTATGTCCATTTTATACTGCACGTGCTTTTTACATTGTAAATATTTTAAAAGTATCTTTTTATTTTATTGCTATTTTTTGCTAACAGAAAGTTGTCCATGGTGCTCAAGAACAAGTTGGAATCAAAGACAGAATTATTACGAAATTAGCATCAAGTAATAGCGAGAAAGATAAAATAATTGAGGCAAGTATCCATCTATGTCTTCTCACTTGCCTATCAGTCCATCCATTCGGTCATCTGTACTCGGACTGTTTTCTTTCAATTACCACTATTTTGGTTGTTTATTTTAACAAGACTATACACCAGTAACTGATTCCAATTTTATGGAATGTTACAGGACTTTGTTGAAGCTCTACAAGATGTCTCATCAGCAAACAGCACTATGGAGGTAACTTGGATCCTCGCATATTTTTTATATCCCATTTATCATATAGGTATTAAAAAAGACAAGGAATCAGGGGGTTCGTCAAGATTTGAAACTGGAGGGCATCTGTCTATGACACCAGGGCAAGACCAGAGATACTTGTAATCAGAAGTTGGCTTGCGTTTCTCGAGACAGCCAGGCGCAACCCAGCAAAGGCGTAATCACACCCACTGGGAATGCTAACTCTTGTGCTTATCTTTCTTTGTTAGGATACTGATGACATAAGGGATACTTTAATGAAGAAGCTACAGAACCACTTGAAGCAAAAGGAAAGAGCTGTGCAGGTATTTTAATTAGTATTACTTTAGTTCTAGGTTGAGGCGTTTTAATATGGTTGCACTTATAAAACATAGGGCTGTAGCTCGAACAAAGGTCTATTTACACAGATATATACTATAATGAATATCCCTTCATATCAAATCCTCGATGTTGTTGTTGCTGTTGTTGTTATTGTTGTTGTTGTTGCTGCTGCTGCTGCTGTTGTTGTTGTTGTTTGATGGGCTTCTCTGCCATCAACATGTACTTGCAGTCGATAAAACTTGTTCATTAAATCTAGCACTGAAAACTGTCCGTTTTTTTACAGTAATTATGTTAATTACAAAATCCGAACTTTCATCGTTATCTTTGTATAATGTTAAGAAATTTTTGACGATTTGCGTGATACTATCCAAACTCTAAAATAAACGCAAGAATCAAAATATTTTGCCACAAAAAGTATTGTCCAGTCTTGCTGTTCTGCTTTCCTGATAACCAAGAGTTTTTGTCTTCCTATTTAGACAGCACTTGACGACAAGTTCACTGCCATAGAAGAGAAAGATAAAGAAATGCAACAACTACGACAAGCTCTACGAGAAAGAGATCGATTTCTAGAGAAAATTAATGCAGCTGTTGTGGATGCTGAAAAACAAGCACAGGTAACATTCTTTTTTTAACTTTTATCCTTGACTGCTTTGCTAGTGGACATTGTGGCCATGTCTAAGCTACACTGTTACAGATGAAATGCTCAACATAAAGCAGATAAAGGATTAACCTGTACATGTAGTTTGGGCTTACTTGTATGGTTCCTGGTTTAATTCAAGATTGGGTATCTTCTCTGAACTTTCTTTGGGAGATTGTCCCCTTTCTTTGTCTGTTTCATTTTTCTTCAAGTCAACAGATTTTTATCCATCCACCAATTAAGAACAAATGAGTTTAAAGTTGATTTCCTGATAATATTATAACTTTTCCTTTTGGTAGCTCTATGAGAAGGTCGCTCAAGAAAAAGATGCCATCATTCAACAGCTTAAAACAATCAATCAAGAACAAGAACAGTCACACAAGGTATGAACATAGGGCTTCTATTATCGTTAAGATGGTATTGGATTTGCTGGTGCATTTGTTCGACCAAATGGCAACGTCATATTTATAAGGGCATTTGTTCGGCCTATTGACATAATGAATGGAAGGTGGATTTCTTTTATGTCTGGATGAGTCCACTCCTATTTTATTGAAAGAAATGATATTTAGTATTCCCGTATTCCCTTGTTTCTTTTTCTTTTATTTACTTAATTATGAGAACGAGAGGGTTTAAGTCGTCATAAGTGGTATTTTATAACTAATGTGCTCTTAATGTGACCAACAGTTAAGCTTAGATTAAAAGAATGTCATATTTGTGCTTGTGTTAGAATGCTCTCGCGTCTTCTATGGCCAAACAGCAAGAAACCAACGACATGTTCGAAAAGCTTAAAACGGCTTTTGATGATAAAGAAAAACAGCTGTTGGTAAGTATCTAGCAGAAGTAAGGTTCTAACCAAAACATAACCATTAATTAATATGAGACTGGTGAGAAACTTCTTGTGTAAGATTCTTAATTCAAAAAATGAACGATTTTTTGTGGAGTTTCAGTCTTTGAAACACTACAGTAAATATGGAAGTTAGATAAAATGGGTTGTAAGATCCCCTCCTATTCCATCGATACCAGTTGACACTTTTATGATATGCATGTGTACGTTTCGATCGAAGATCATTAAGTAAACATACGAAGTCCAATTTTATCATTTTCCTATAGGATCTTAAAAAATTTGTCCAAGACATCACAATGAATTCTTCCATGGTAGGTGTATTATTTTAGTATAACATTATATGGTTTAATGAAAAGGTGGAATGAGTATCTTTTTCCCATCAGATAGCATCTATAGAATGGAAATGGTAGAGATCAAGTACAACGTGGCTTCATCATGATCACGAAGTAGTTATCACCCTTACCATAACACGTCCCTTAGAGGAAGGGGTGGGGTAGTAATATGATTTCTCTTTGAAGTCACAATCAAAGTTCGTAGTGTTCTCTGTGGATATTGTTCTTTATTATGCTGCATTCGCACCAACCAGTTAAGCTATTTTAAAAGTGGTTTAACTAATAAGGCTAAAAATTAGTTGCTCATAGCATGCGCACCTTACCATTAAAAGAGGTGAAAACCTTTTTGATTTACATATCATGCCAAGGTTGTTTGGAATTTGTCTTGTGAAAGTAACACGACAGGGCTATCAACAAATTGGAAAAATGTAAACCTGGTTAAGTGAAACTAGTTTAGTTGGTGTGAATGCAGCATTAGACTATTAGAATTAGGCTAGCTGCTTTCTCATTTTTTTAAAATTATTTTTCATAGTCTAAAACTGACAACAGTCTCAGATTCCACGACTTCACAGAGGAACTCCAAGAAAAGAACAAAATTCTTGAGGTGAATAATTTAAGTAAACGACTTTGTACCGAGATGAAATCTCAAAACGTCATTTTGTTACCGAAAAGCATTCGTTGAGCGATTCTCGATAGCTCATAAAATGGGTTAAATAGCGTTGAACGTCGATTCTAAAAATAGCTCGCGTAAAAGACGCATGACTCAGACAAACTATAATCGTACTGAAAAGAACACGAAGGAACATACATTTTATCATAAAAAATGCTTATTTAAAAAAAAAAACTGTTCAGTAAAAATCACACTGCCAAATCGGACTCAAGGAGATGAAAAATTAGGTTTGGTTGTCTAAGCGTCACTGACGCGCTTTGCTGTTGGAATAAAGATAAAAAGAATAAACACCCAAAACCTTACAAGTGGAAGTATAATTTAAACCGTTACAACAAAAATATTGCAGTTATGACACAAAAGACTACCTATATTTGTTGTAGGAACTAAGCGTATTAGATCGTTTAGCTCATGCATTTTTGGCTGTCAAGTATTAAATTATCATTAATTATTATCATTATTAGGAACTTCTTCAAGAAAGAGCTCGTGTAGCGTCTGCTAATGAGACTAACTCTCAATCTCTAATGAGAGCTTTACAAGAAAAGGATACCTTATTGAAGGTAATGTTGATAGTATAAGATACAAAAATTACATTTTATAGTACAAAAAAAACTTATCCTGTTGCAATATCTCTTTAAAAAAGGAAGCTTCAGATGTCTTGAATCGTGTTCAAAGTGAGAAAAATTCAACGATACAACGTCTAGAAGGTCTTCTGAACAACAAAGAACATGAATTACAGGTATCACTTCCTTTCCCATCCCAAATTGATGTGTCTATTATCGAAATGAAAGTCGTCTTGTCTTGCATAGCAATTGTTAAGCATTCCATGCTGTTGAAGGTCTTTGCAAGTTGGTATTCAAATCAAAAGCAAAATTCAAGACTCGCATTCTCATTTGTACCATATCCAATAATATTTCAACAATATATTTTGTGGTGAAAAGGTAGAAGAATCTATAACTTATTGTGCTGGTTTTTAGTCTTTAGAGAACACCAAAGCTTGGATGGGACAAGAGCAGGAACTTTTAGTGAAGAAACTAAGAGCCGGGCTTAAAGATAAAGATAAAGTTATTGAGGTAACGACTGCTTTAAAGATAGCATTTAAGTCAAAAACGTAGAGGGGTTTTCATAAACCCGTGTTATACAGTTTAGCGTATTTAGTATAACTATTACACTCTTACACTTTTATTTTCTATTGTATGAATCTGACTATTACACTTTAAAAGATACACTTAATTTCACGGGTCAATGGAAACCACTCTAATTTATCATCATTACGTTATCTCACCACCAATTAAATCTCTCACTTGGCTCTTTTTTAAAGCAATTGGTCGAGAGTAACAAAGAAAAGGATCTGTTACTAGTGGAACTCCAGGTAATTCATGTTTACTTTTCAATCATTTCATATTCATTTTAATTAATAATCAGTTTTCTATTTAAAGGATTCTTTAAAAACTCCTAAAAAGCACCCCAACTCTGTTAACTTGGTAGGTATATGTCGTCAAACGTATCCTTATAAAAGTACGACATTGTGGCTCTCACTTTTCCTGTCGATGATGAATGAAAATAGGATGAAGTCAAACCTCTTTCTAGATTGAAGGGTGGCAGGGTTGACCGACGGTTAGAGCGCTGGCCTTTCACCGCTGTGGTCCAGGTTCGTGACCCAGTTCGAGCGCCTGCTTCATATGTGAATTGAGTTTGTTTGATGTGTTGTTCTCTACCATGCCACAAGGGTTTTTTTTCAGGTTCTCCGGTTTTTCCCCCCTCAGCAAAAATCAACATGTGAGTCGAGTGATTATTTGCAAAATACTTAATGTAGAGGTAGTGTGTGTGAGAGTACAGTGTCCCCCAATTAGTGCGCAAGCGCTAGAAGACTTGGACAGTTAACTCCCCCCCCCCCAATACACATATGCAGCATAAACATTTTTTCTCTGTGTACATAGACTATACTACAACAGACTAACAAGGAACTTGAGGCAGCATTGAGATCTAAGAATGGTGAGTATATACTACTTTACTAACGTCAAATCTTAATAACAAAGATGGTTTCGATCTTGGCTGTCTAGCAGTCCATTATACTGATACCAACTTCTTAGTACTGAGTATCAGTACAGTAGTACTGATATCACCCTCTTTAGAATGGCTTCGCCCTCCTAGGTGACATGCAACATTAATTCAATAGACCTTTTATTGATGTCACGCAAAATTGCCACTTTCAATGCTTTTCATTAAAACAAAAATTTATCTCCATAGATCGATTTGTCGTACCAAATATAGTAAACCTGCAAAGTTTCATAACAATTCATTGCAAATTCTCGGAAATATGATAGCCTAAAATTACAAAGACTAAAATGCCAAGAAGCTGGCAACACATTTCCTTGTAATTATCAGCAATTTTGGGCTTTCATATTTCTGAGAGTTTGCAGGGGATTGTTATTAAACTTCGCAGGTTAAGTGAATTCCCTACGATAAATCCATCTATGGAGATAAATTTTTGTTTTAATGAAATCCACTGAAATTGGCAATGTTGCGTGACATCGGTAAAAAGGTCTTTTAATTCTCTATGTATTAATAGACGCTTTAAAGAAACTACAAGAAGAGCACCAAGCAAGCCTTGATAACGATAAGGCTGAAGTAAAGGTGAAGTTTTATAATAAAATTTCTCTAGAAGCCTTTCAAATCATAATGCGATGCTTCTTGCAATAATAGGCTGGATTAGCAAACGCGATGCGAGAACAGGACGAGAAATGATGAAAGTATCAAATTCAATCGTTGTATAACTACCGTGCCGATGTGAGGCTGAGGACCCATTTCACTTGTTTTAACGTTTTCTTCTTGACGTCAACCACGTTAGCGGTCGTTTCGAAACAGGGCCGTAGCCACCATGTAAACATTGGTACGGTTTTTAAAAGTTGGTCCGGTTTTTTCGTTTTCCTACACGAACTCATGCTTTCAAAACTGCAATGACAATGGTCCTAACGGTAAAAGTTGGTCCGGTTGAAACCTGAGTAACCGTACCGGTGGCTACGGCCTTGCGAAAAAGGTTGTCAGTGCGCGTGGCGTCCTTTTTCACGTTGCGTCGTGTTTCAAATCAGTCTATTGACCGCAACAAAGAAATAACAGTTGAACATCTCTAATTCGGGCACCGAAGGGCTAGAGAAAAGTGTCCATGTCACTGAGGGTCCTTATCGTTGAGGTTCGGCTTATGGCGTCATTTTAAAGTTTCTTGTGACAAGTACCATACAGTGTTTTGTGTTCTTTTTATTGTTGAAATGTTGTGGGATCTAACCCAATGAACAGTAATAGAATAGAAATGTGATAACAAGAAAATTGATATTATTTCACAGAATGCTGATAACAGGAAGAAAATTGACAAGCTTCTGCAAGAGCTGAAAGCTAAAGAATCCATGCTTCAACAATCTAAGTAAGTTATACTTGTTTAATCGTAGCTCAGTATGAAATTAGACAGCGAGGATTACCCTTTCTGGAATCTCCGACTGTATCTTCCTGGGGTCTCCACCAATATCTCTAGGTTTTCCATCATACCTCTGTGGAATCTCCAAAAATACCTCTCTGGGTTCTCCACCAACGCTTCTAGTTTTCCACGCATTTCTTTCTGGAATCTCCAACAACAGTACCTCTCTCTGTGGATTCTCTACCAATATATCTAGGTTTTCCATCCATACCTCTTTGGAATCTCCAATAGGACCTCACTGGGTTCTCCACCGATATCTCTAGGTTTTCCATGCATTTCTTTCTGGAATCTCCAACAACAATACCCCTCTCTTTGGATTCTCTACCAATATATCTAGGTTTTCCTTCCATAACTCTATGGGATCTCCAATAGGACCTCACTGGGTTCTCCACCGATATCTCTAGGTTTTCCATGCATATCTTTCTAGAATCCCCACAAGTACCATTGTGGTTCTTCACCAAAACGTCTTGGGTTTCCATTCATACCTCTTTTGTTTTTGCATACATTCCAAAAGTCTCTGTTTTTTCCGTTTACCTCTATGGGTTTTTCATGGTTACCTCTCTGAGTTCTTCACAAAATAATTCTGTGGGTTCTCCACCTCCCCAGCTGGATTTTTTAATGATTAATCCTCCTACAAACTGGTCCCTTACTTAAATAAACACAGTTTTGTTATTCCCTTAAACTAATCTTTAATTTTGTGTTAAATTGCTATCTTATTTAGAGAGACAATAGAAAATCTTCGTAACAAACTTAAGACGATGCCATTAATCGAGGTATGGTAACAATTTATTCTCAAACGTTATTTAGTCAATGTTGTAAGGAACACTTTTGAGAAATCCTTGGAAATCCACTGCCCATTCCGAACTATGTATACCTACAACATTGTGGGGCTCATACCAGTCACCATGCAGCGGGAAGTTATTCTTCTTTAATGGCGCTCCTCACTCCAGTTGATTGGTTGACTTTGATATGATACAAATTTTATTCTCTTTTCAGGATCTGAAACAGAAGTTTGCTGAACAGAACCAGGTAAGGAAGATATGAAATTCTCGTTCTCATGGGCAAAGCGGAAACTAGTGACAAGTCAATTCTTGATTATTTGATTCTTTTCACAGGCACTTTTGGAAGCACAAAAGACCAAGGAACAAGCACAGATGGAGCTGGTATACAAACTATTGCTTTTAAATAACTAATTTTACATAATTACCTTGTAAAGTGGGATTCAGGTTTGAATTTATGGTCCGGTTTTATGATTAAAAGGCGTGAAGTGTTTGGCACATGTGCAGCAATCAATTAGCAATATTTTTAACGTCTCTCGATATATCTTTCCCTTAAAACGTTTTCTTCTTTTGTCCTTCTATGAATTCAGTGTTTCTGCTGAGACAATAGAGAGGTTTAGATTCACGTAAACGGAAACAATGGATCTCAGAGAGGATCACATGACCTACTTTTCGTGTGCCTGGCGTTGTGTGTTTGGTACTCAAATGAGAGAGTGATGTTTCACTTTTATGGCAGACACGAAATGACTCCCCCTTGTGTTAAAGCAGCAAGGACAGACGACAAAAAAACAGGTCACGTGATCCTCTCTGCGGTCCACCGTTCCCCGTTTACGTGAATCTTAACCTCTCAAATACTGTTTTATGACGATATATTTTTTCTGTAGGCTGTGTTAAAGAAGTCAAAGTTGGAGTTTGATGCTGAGTTGAAAGCCAAACATGACAATATTGATATGCTATCACATGCTGCACATATCAAAGACAATATGATACAGGTACATATCCCGCGGGATCAAGCATTAAATTCCGCTTATGGGAGGCGTCCGTTTAGCAGAACCAGTTGGACTTGTACATGTAAAAAGGGTGTACCTGAATTTCTCAATTTTCCAGGGCCATATAGTTTTTTCAAGAATAATTATAATAAGGTTTTAGCGTTGATGGATAGCTATAAATACCTATTTGCTTGTTTGTTTGCTTGCATGCTTGGTTACCTTCTTGTTTTTTTTTTTTTGCTTTCTTGTTTTGTTTGTTTGTTTGTTTGTTTGCTGGTGTGCTTGGTTGTTTGTTTGTTTTGTTTTTTGTTTGTGTGTTCGTTGTCTTGATCTTCGTTTAATGGAGGGCGGACGTCCAATAGAGATTTAAATGATTTTGGATCACGATATTGCTGAATGAAATCCATTTAAGGTTGTTTATAGTTCTTGTTCTCGTTTTGTCACAGGAAATGCAAGACTCTCACAAGAAACAGCTTCAAGACATGCAAGATAACGTGGGTTACTATCAAAGAAAGGCCCACGACCTCGAGGTATGCTGGACATAAACTGAGATAAACTTTCACTGAGAAGAACCAAATATACATCTTAAGCTGATGTCTAAAAAATAAATTGCACGATATCAGGGGCGGCGGACAATTTTTGAAAGTGCGTGGGCTAAGTCTTTGATATACATGTATCTAATGATAAAGCCCTGGTTGACAGGGCTTTTCTTTAACTGTATTCTTATTATTTCTCGTGAAAATTGCCGTTCGTCTACACCGCCCCTGAATGTAGAGGCTTACTTAAAATTCTGCAACTGATGACCTATACCGAACTTCTAACAGCCAATGAGCTTCTAGTATATCCGTACACTTCACGAGGTTTAGATATTAAAGAAGTATAGTGTATGCATTATTTAATACCGTTGCTTTGTTTTCTCTTAGACATCTAATGATGCCTTGCGACGACAGGTGACTGAATGCAGTGAACTCAACACGTCGTTACAAAAACAACTTGAAAGTGCACAAAATAGGCTTAAAGCTCAGGTACAGGGAAAAGTGTACAAACAATTCACTGTGATTCTTTCCGTACTTCGATATACCAGAAGAACATATATAATACTTCTAAGACCTCACATCTTTAGAATTAAACTGTACCGTACATGTCCTTGACAAAAACTGCTTGAAACTGCATCAAAATAGGCTTAAAGCTCAGGTACAGATAGACAAATAGTCATCTATAAAATTAGACGTATCTGTACAGCAATGTGCTGGCGGGTAAATCTTGTCTTTACTTCAGGAAACCAGAACGACATGATGTTTCTAAGAAACTCACATCCATAGAAGTGAAGTACGTTTGAAAAAAAAGTCTGTCGTCAATTCTTGTTGCTAGATTCAACCTCAATATTAACTCGCCAAAAGAATTTGTTTGCTTGGTGTCTAAACATTTAACTTTTTGCCAGAGCTAATCCAATTGCCAGAAGAAGTTCAAGAGAGTTTCTAAGCTTGCGTTGAGATGCATTCATATTTAAACCGTACCTGTTAACATATGTAAACTATTTCAGTCTCCGTCAAGACAAGACTTTGAAGAATTAAACAGATTACGAGAAGAAGTTTTAAAGTTAAGAGCAAAAACCCAACTCCTGTCAACACCACAGCGTGAGCACACGCATGTAGGGGCTGGTGACGATGAAACGGTAAGATTAGCTGGTGTAATGAAGCCCTAATGATAATGATGAATAAGATTGCTATTAAATGCTATAGCTCTTGATGATGGTGGTGATGATGATGATGATGCACACCAGTGATGATAATCGTGGCAGTCATTTTAAAGACATCAGTGATGTTCAAGAATTTAATGATGATTGCGATGGTAGTAAATATATCCCCCACCAAGTTGTCAAGTTGTTGAAGTAACGTTTAGCATATTTCTTAGCTTTTGAGTTAAGCTTTCACAATATACGACGGGGAAAGTCAATTATATGGTAACGGTGCTTTCGTCTCAGTATGTGACTAAGTACGCTTAGCTAAATCAAAGCATTCATAGTAATGGTAATGAATTTTTGGAAACTTCGGCGCGAAACGCGCACGCAAGCGACGTCAGCGGGCAAAATAATATTGAAGCAATATTGAAAAAAATCAGCAGTTGACCTTTGAAGTAGGCAATCAAGGCAGGAATGGTTTATGATTTTTCTTTCTTTGTTTTGCCAAGGGAGAGGAGTTGACCAATTTACAACGAGTCCTACAGGACCAAGTCAAGGAAACAGTCAAACTGAATTATATTTTATCAAAGGAAAGAGAGATGTACATAGATGTTGTACAGCACCTGAGAACATCACCATCTGATGCTAATAGAAGGTATCTTTGACCGACCGACTGACCGACCGACCAATGGACTGATTATAACTGACGGAGCCACCGACTGATCGACTGACCGACCTACCGATAGACCTTGCTTCAACCTGGTCAAGCTCGTTAATTTTTTCCGTTGACAATTAAGAATGCTTGAATGATACCAGGTTAATTAAAACATTTTAGGGACCCCAAACTGAGTTTTTCTCCTATCAAGACTCGTTCTTCGCACATTCAAAAACATATTTATAAACAACTCAAATGTCCCCAGATTTATTAAGTCCCTGAACAGAATCCTGTCCACCAACTGCCGAGTTTCGCAAGTCTCGCTTGCTGTTGACTTTTCCTTCTCGCCTTTTCCTCGGAAAGCTCTCATAATGCGAGTGAGACTTGGAACAAGTCTAATCGACCGAACTGACTGACTGAATTACATACAATTAAATAGGCTGATTGATTGTTTGACTTATTAATTGATTTAATAATATATTGATGTATTGATTGATTGACTGACTGACTGACTGATTGATTTATTGGTTTAGTTCTGCAGTAAGCCGTGAACTCCATACCCTTAAAGCCCTTCGTACCCAGCTCGAAGACGGCATCAAACAGAACAATGTTCTGCGTAATCAGCTACAAGACCAAATAACCTCTCATCACTCCAGACAATCCCCATTGGCTCCTCCTCATTCACCCTATGATGCAGTTTACCAACGAGAGATTCAAGAACTCAAATCGAGGCTTGAGGATACGGAACGCTGGAATGCATCACTGCAGGCTCGCCTGAATGACTCATCGAATGATGGGAAGGCTAAGGCCGATGAAGCAGCAGCAAAGGAAACTATTCACAATTTGGAAGAGGTATTTACTTATAAAGGAGTGCCATGCATACCCATTCTCACAACTGCACGTTACAACTGTTTATTGGTGTCTAAGAATGGGTCTTGTATCCAAAACATAAAACATCATAAATTATAACATAGCTACAATCTTACGCGCGCTCTGATTGGCCAGAAAGCTATCAACTATTTGCCCATGGGCTGCACGGCGCGCGCACTATCTTCGTCATCATCTTTTTCAAATCGTTCGTTTTTAAGATGGCAACACATATAACGCGCGTTCTGATTGGTTGAAAAGTCTATGAACTATTTCCCCATGGGCTGCACGGCTCCGTTTCTAACGTTCTAGGCTCTGTTATAAATCAATTAGACAACAGAAAGCCGCTTGCCCATTGCGTTATAGACGCACTTGAGAAAATATAAAGAACTCTTAACAAACTAGAGTCGCACTCGGCTACGCCTCGTGCCACTCTTACGTTTGTTAATCGTTCTTTATATTTTCTCTCGTGCGTCTATAACGCCATGGGCGCGCGGCTTTCTGTTGTCTAATTGATAAATAATTATCAACTCTAACCCAAGATATCTCAAACTTTGGAATCATATTCCAAATTCCAAACAAATTTTTTTATGATCACACAGAAAGAATTTCCACTTCAAAGGCACTGTGAATAAAAATCTGCAAATTGCGCTTATAGCCAAACTAACCCTATTATTAAAGACCTGTCTTTGTTCTTTACTTGCCTTATCATTTGGTAACCCTTTTTCCAGCAAATAAATCATTTGACCAAGAGTCTTCATCAGACTACCACCATGAACAATCGTCTAAACACTGAAATGGATGAAGTCAAGAAATCAAGTCAAAGGATATTATCAGAAAAAGATGCTCAAATTAGCCGTCTAAACGCCCAAGTCGCTACCCTTCAAAACCAACTGGGAACCATCAAACAAACCTTTTCTGAGCTGGACAATCGTTTAAAAGACGCTAATGCGAAGCTTGAATACTACGCCCGTAATGTGAATGGAGATTTCGAGGATCTGCTTCTTGAACGTGAAATTGAAGTGGATTCTCTACGTGGACAATTAAAAGAACTACAGCTAAAAGCCGAGAGCAATCACGGTATGGTCCTGTATACGGATAAGTATGGATCTTATTCAGTAGATAGTTAACAAATGATGCTTTTATCCAATAAAATATCTACTGGGTAAAGTTACAGGCAAGAAAATTGTGCAACATCGTTCATCATGTTCATGCTGCAACTATTACAAAGAGGGGGTAATAGTCCCCTTCACAGTTCCCTGCGCCATCTTGAAAGGTAGCCGTGCCTTTGCATCGAAGCGAGACGAACGGTGAGCGTGCAATGATAGATACCTTTTTTAACACCCAGGACAATTATTCACAGGTCTCTATCAATGCAAGTTCACCGTTCGTCTCGCTGCGATGCAAAGGCATGGCTACCTTTCAAGATGGCGCAGAGAACTGTGAAGGGGACTATTGTTGAGCAAGAGATCACAGTCCAATGTGGCAAGATCGAAAGGGAGCATTTTTTTAATTTAATCGCTTTTAAATTTACGTCTTAATTTGTAACAACCCCACAATATGGGCTTAGGGTTGAAGTTCGAGGCTAGCTGGATGTATAAAGTTCTGATGTTCGTGTTGTTTGAGAATTTCCACCCAAAATCCCTTTCGGAAGACGTAGACGTAGGACCTTTTACCCGACATTTTTTGAAACAGTAAAAATACAGTAGGTGCCCCTCAATGGACCTAATTGCCCTATATCATTATGACGTCACTGTCTTGTTTATGAGGGGGACAGAATCGTCCAGAACAATAGAAATTTGAACAAAATTCGCTCTGCTGAGAAAAGTTTACTCTCAAATTGTCTGGTTTCCAAATATAAGATGTACTGATGTTTAATACACAATATTTACTGTATTTGGTGGCTGTTACCGCTTTTCTACGGTCTACAAAACGCATTTTATATCGATTTTCTTTGTGTTGTTACTGTTTTGTCCCCCTCCCACGACCATGATCCTTAGCGCTTAAACAATAGATTGTTTTGATGTGACGTCATAGTGATATGTTGTATTAGAATTGATGACCGCGTTTGCATGGAAGGTGAAGAAAGGTGCGTCCTACAATGTAGGGAACGTTTTTTGACGATTCAACCCGATTTTGATGTCGTACTATAATATTAATTCAAAACATTTACTCACATGTACTGATAGTCGACAACGGAATGATAACTACAAAAGGGTTTTGGAAGAGAAAGACAAAGAACTACAAAGACTTCGAGAATCAGTAAGAGTTCTTTTAGATTGTATATAATCATGTTTCACGCCTGATTTTTATTTAATTTTTTAACGTGATTTTTATGTTTTATGCTTGATATTTAAGCAAAAATCAGCATGATTTATTTCGGTCTTTGCATAACGTTTGTTGCTTTGAATCATGACAACGTTCAATCTCGTTTCCAGGCTCTCCCTTCTCGCTTTTTTTACAAAATGGCGGCGTTTTTTTTTTTGCAGTGAGTGTGTATATACCAACCTGCCTACCTACCTTCCTCCCTTCCTCCCTCTACCTGCCTGTCTACTCGCCTCCCTACCTACTACCCACCCACCTATCTTAACTTACCCATATAAGTACTTAGACACTTATCCATCTACTTTTGCTTGTTTATTTGTTTACCCAAAGTCTCTTATAGTCAGAAACAAATCTTTATTGGTTCGTGTATAGTAAAAGTGATAATCATGGATGTACTGTTGTTCCCCATCTAGGAAATGTTATCAACACAGGTCAAATCCCATCAAGACAACGACATGGCGGCTATCTACAAACTACGCAAAGAGTACGAAAAAGGTATTCGAACCAACGAAGACCTGAAACGCCAACTACAAGTCGAGGTAGAAGCTGTGGCAAACAGAGAACGTAGACTACAAACAGATGTCATGACTATCTCTGATCTCAGACAAAAACTCGACGAGTCTCTTCGCTGTAACGACAGCCTACAAGGAATTATGCGAGAGAACTTGAAATCGGGCAGCGATGCCGAGCGTGTCAAAAAAGAACTTATACTAGCCAACAGAAAAAATGAGTCCCTGGCGTTACAAATCGAAAACTTACACCACTCTATAAAACAATTTAATGATGTGGGCAAGGAAGCTGATCAATTGAGGAAGAAAATACAAGAGGCGCACATCTTAAACCAGGATTTGAATCAACAACTTAAGGACGCCAGGGGCTCGGCTGCTGAGTTACCTCTGGTACAAAGAGAGTTGAAGCAATCTCAGATGATGAATGAACAGTTAGGCAAACAGTTATCTGACGTGTTAAACCACGTGACAAAACTGAAAGAACAAAAACAAGAGTAAGTTCACTACGTAAAATTTGAGTGTAGGGGTGCTTACTATTTACCCGGAAAAACCGGTTTTTCCGGTTGGAAAAACCAATGGTATGTGTTATTCCGATGGGAAACTTTAGGAAAACTCGGTCTTCCGATTGAGGTATCCACTTTTTCCGGTCTTTTATTTCGCTTCTTCCCACTCCTCTGAGGGCTTTTCCAGAAATATAATTTCCAACCCAGTTTTGGTATGAGTGGGAAACTTACCGCGCCGTGCCGTGACCATGTCAGTGCCGTGATGTCGATAAAAACGTTGGAGATTCCTGCCGTAACCGTGCCGTGTGGTGTCCGTGCCATTTTAACAGTAATACGAAAACTGGTCTAATTTTCAAAGTGAAACCTCTAATACAGGCATCTAAGGGAGGAAAAAAATGTATGTCATATAGAGGTTTTATTAAACAATGATGGAGAATATATTTGATTTCATTAATGTTATTATTGAATATAGGTTGAAATCGGAACTAGACCATAGGAAAGAGATGATTGACAACCTAGAACAACGTCTGGCTTCCAAACAAGCTACACAAGGAAGAAGTAGTCCCCTTACCTTGGCACCACGTGTTGACCACGCCCTCATCCAAACGAGCCCTGGGTTCGGGATATCTAGTCCACCTGCTATCACTCGTGTTACTAATCCCCCTGCAAGACGTCCAGGGGAAGTGTCGCCGACTAGTGTTATTGAAAAAATGCATAAACTAAACCAAACACTAATGGAAGAAAACCAGTTCTTAAGAAACAAGCTGAAAGAGAACGAGCGCTACACGGTGACTTTAAAAGATGAACTAGAACTGTACAATCGTATGAAAAGAGACAATATTGATTCCCAAACAAATACCCAAAGATCTCCTTCATCCTCATCTGGACAATCCATTGACGACGTACTTGCTGTTTACATGAATGAGATGCGTGAACTGCGCATGCGCTTGGAAGAGAGTATCCGCACTAATGATAAATTGCGGGCTCAACTTGAGAAGCGCATGGCTGAAGGAGAGGTTACTGATGGAGGAAGAACATTGATTTCGTCGCAGCAATCACTGCAGTATTTACACGAAAATGAATCGTTGAGAGCTGAGTTGTTAGCAAAGGATAGGGCAAATGATGAGCTTAGAAATAAACTAGAAGATTTGACGAAGACAAGAGAAATGTAAGAGTAAAATGAGCATGAGTAGAAGGATTTTCCTTCCTTCCTTCCTTCCTTCCTTCCTTCCTTATTTGTTTTTCATTCATTTATTCATTCATTCATTTTGTTTGTATATTTATTTTGTGTAGCTTTAAGTAGCTTTAAATACCCTTAAAACGGAGCACTGATGGAAAGAGGGGGTAAAGAGCGCACCGTCGGCTTCCTGGGAAGAACTACCGACGCTAAATATTAATGTTTTACTGTACCTTTACTTTTAATATTGTACCAATAGGGAGAATACCCAACTGAATGTTCTTCGACAGCAAGTAGCAGAGAACCAGGAGGTGATGACAAATCTTCAAAACGAACTACGAGTGTACGAGCAACTATATAGAATATCAAGTAGCAAACCTGACCAACATTACGAAGGTCAGTATTTACAATCTCTCTCTCTCTCTCTCTCTCTCTCTCTCTCTCTCTCTCTCTCTCTCTCTCTCTCTCTCTCTCTCTCTTTAATTGCAACTCTCTCTCTCTCTCTCTCTCTCTCTCTCTCTCTCTCTCTCTCTCTCTCTCTCTCTTCGCTTTCTGATTGAGAGAATAAGAGTGCAAACCATCATTTACGCGCTGCAACCTTTTGCTTTCAAATTTTCTTGTACCTCACTCTAGTCATACACACCTATTTCAAAACCTCTGTCGGTGAAGAGCCCTCAAGCTCACGCGACTACAACCGGCGAGTATTGGTTGATACAAAATGTCACTCACTTTTAGCTTTGACCTTGACTTTTAATCAACAGTTGCAATTAAATAACATTAGTGTATAAGGATTAGAAAAGCTACTGTGTCTGTTTTGATGTGGTTTTGTATGATTCTACCCCTACTCCCATAGGGTGTATTGCGTAGGTTTGGGGTCTTTTGCCCGTCATCGTGTTTTAAATAGGTATATCCTGTCATCGTTTAAAGGAACCAGCTACGTTCGAGAGGGTCCCCGTAGTCCAAGCACTACTGATAACAACGCCATACTATCTTTACTGGCTGAAATAAGACGTCTACGTCTACAACTGGAGAAAAGCATCAATACCAACAATGCATTGCGTTTAAAATTGGAAGAACAACTGAATAGGCCAGTTAGAGACTCGTCTATGGTATCAAGTGTGACATTGTCTAGTGTCACAAGACGGTTGGATTTAGACGAGAATATGAATAAAGACCAGACAGGTAACTAGTGATTTAAGGTGAAGTATTGGGTGAAATCTCAGTAAGCCCACTAAAACGTCTTTAATTCGAGAAAATGTTGTCATGGGCTTCCTTTCGTTGTTTTACGTTAGTTTTCTCACAACTTATAGCACTAAGTTTTAAACGGGAGGATTTCCGTATAGAATTAAATATACTGAAGTAGTTATCCCCCTACCCTTAAGGAAGGATAAAGGGGAGGGGAGGGGAAGGGTGGATATTTCGCGATCAGTCCTTATGTGAAGAAGTTTCATACTCACTTTATAAGAGTACATATTCATTACAGATCGGGCTGAAAAGATTCATGTTATGAATCATATAATAGAGGTTTTGAGACGGTGTTGGCCAAAATTTCTGAGACGTCGATACTACCCCTCAAGAAACAAAGACAACAGACACAAAAGACCCTCCTCCAAAAATCAATCAATCAATCAATCAACCAATCAATCAATCAATTAATAATGGTAATTGAACTTCGTGTCGTGCAATTTTGGTCTGAAATCATACTTGTGATTAACAAATTGCACTCCCGCTACGCGGTCGTGCAATTTTGTAATCACTCGTGTGATTTCAAACCAAATTGCACTCCACTCAGTTCAATTACCACTTAAATATATCCATTTTGAAATCATTTATTTTGCTTGTTTATGAGATCTGACCAGCATTGTCTACTTTGTTATTGTTAGGGTCATCAATACATGGTCACCTTGCAGCCCACATTGATCGTGATGATTTTATCGAACTCCAGGGAAAAATAGAGTGTATTTACAGTGAGAGCTCAAAGCTAACATTCCAAATGCAAACAGAACGACAGGTATAATTACAATGATGATTGTGTTTGTTTGTAGCAACATTTACAGTCATAAAATGAGTACTCTAATGCTCTCTATTCGCTATTTCCAAATGGTGTAATATTCTTCCCTTTGTATTGATATGATAATGAGATGTGGGGAATCGCTCTGGCCTGGAACAAGCTAAAGCCAGGCGAAATGCAAAATAGGTTATTGGGTAACTTACAACCTAACGTACTCGCTAGGATGGGCGGGTGGCTCTCCCACCTTTCTTCGTTGCGGATTCGGCATTACCCCTCCCCAGGCCTAGGGACCATATTACCAATACAAATGAATTTTGAATACTTACTTGTATATTGTGCATGCGCAGGATTTGGTAAATAATTCTTAGAATGTGTTTGAATGAATTTATATTTTGATGTTGCTCTCTATTTAGCCTTTGTGGGTCGAAAATTCAGTAAAGAACATTAAAATATGGGCTAATGCCTGTAAAGTGGTACTCGACAAGTTTGTGATCGACAGAAGAATTGAAACTTTGTCTGGTGAAAACAGCTCTGACTCAAATGAGGTAAAGTAGTACCAAGTAGCATTGTAGAAGGAGGGTCGACCTTGGAGCAGATAGTTTGCGACATGCTTGAAATCATCCTACACAATGGGCCTGTGATATTGGGACATGGCAAGGTCACCCTGATGAAAATAGCTATTTACTTAACTCACAAAATTCTACTGCTTCTGTTGCTACTGCTACTGCTACAGCTATAATTTTTCCAGACTATAATTTGTTTGTCATGCATTTCATCTGTAGAACTTGACGCTACGACTTCAGATATCTAAACTAAAAAAGAAACTTGCACGTCAAGAGGATGTAATAAAGAGAGCCAGTCAGCAGTTGGAGGTAGACACAAACCATACTGTTTGTTTGGTCATTCGTTTGTTTGTTTGTTTTTTGTTATTGTTTATTTGCGTGTTTGTTTGTTTGTTTGTTTGTTTGTTTGGTCATTCGTTTGTTTGTTTGTTTTTTGTTATTGTTTATTTGCGTGTTTGTTTGTTTGTTTGTTTGCTTGTATATTAGGGAGCTTAAGCAGGAGACGTTTTTGTCAACGCGGACGTCACCGCACTGTACGTTCTTCTTCATCCGTTCGCCATCATAGATGATGTGTCCGTTTTCGTTAAGCAGAAGGTCAGTTAAGGCTTTTTCTTCTTGTACCAAGAACAGCAACCTCATCTATGACGGCGAACGGATGAACGACTGAAAACGCGCGTGTGATGTCCGCGTTGACAAAAACGTCTCCTGCTTAAGCTCCCTTTTTGCTTGCTTGTTGCTTGTTCCTGCAAGCTGGTTATTTGTTTGCTTGTTTGACTACTTGCTTGCTTCCATGCTTGTTTATTTGCTAGCCTAGCTTTTTGTTTGTTTGTTTGCTTGTTTGTCTGTGCATGGCCATTTTTCTCTAACAACTATTTTTGTCCTTTCCACTTCGGATGGCTTCCTGTTTCTTCTATAAACATGCATGCAATTATACATTGATGTGTTATATGATGAAGCACTAAAAAAGTTAAATGCCTTTTGTTGTCAGCTTGTATGAATTCCCACCCGAGAAGGTCCATTCCATTTAAATTCACCAACCGTTGTATTTTGATTGTTTAGGAGAGTACAAAAAAGAAAGAAGGACTTCAGTCACATCTCATCGATCGACGTGAGTACCTTAGCAGACTAGAGCACGTTTCGTATGAGTGTAAGACTGACGGCGCCGTGCCGTGACCGTGTCAGTACCTTGTTGCCTAAAAATATATTCGAAATTCATGTTATAGAATAGATTTCGCATGAGTGTGAAAACGGCACCGCACGGTACGGTTACGGCAGGAATTACGAATGTTTTTATAGACATCAAGGCACTGGCACGGTCACGGCATAAAGCGGTCCGTATCACACTCATACGAAATCTGCTCTAACCGTGTCTTGCGGTAACCGTGGCGTGACGTGACCGTGCCGTTTTCACAGTCATACAAAAACTGCTGTATGTATGTTTACTCTCTTGTTATCTCAACAGTGTTAGAATCCCAATCAGTTCTACAGAGAGCAAGAGGCAGTCTAGAGGTATGAGACTTGACATTCATGTAGGTAGGACATTTATTTAATGTTTTCCCTGGCCAAGGGCAAAGGTGACATACAATAGGACATGAGGTCTTCTCTTCTGGTATGACACCCCTAAGGTATAAAAGTCCAAACACACGCACACACATACCAGGATTTTCTTACTCTTCCTGAATAGTGGTGTGGTTTCTTGTACGCCCTTCCAAGGTAGGGTGAACTTGTAGCATGGAGACACGAATTCCTACAGTTCCATGTCCTTATTCGAGGAGACGTGAAAGTCTAACCATTTGTAGATGTAATGACACAGGTAACAATTTTTTTCTCGGATATTTCAAGACCCTGAGTGCTGGTCCGGCCGGTAATCGAACCCCGACCTCCCCCTCACAAAGCTGGCGCTCATACTGAACGGCGGTTCAATTTTACTTAGGGCATCTTTTTGAGGCTGTGGCCATCCACCTTTTCTTTCTTTTTCTTTGCTTTTCTCTTCATTTTTTTTTTCCACTTCCGGGATGGCCATTTGTTTTTAGATGGTCGTTGCTTCTACCAGGGTCGTACTTGTTGCCCACTGATGCTTT
>JALIZF010001212.1:177500-187467 GCA_029948255.1 Telmatactis stephensoni
ACTTTCAAGCTCTCCGGTTCGTAGTCCTCTCCGTTCCTGTTTTTAACTTCAGCGTAAAAAAAATCTCTAACAATTTGTTGAGATTAGCCGGCTGGTACTCCTGCATTTCGTCGTTTATTCCTTTCTCTGAACACCATTTTTTCCATACACTGAACCAAAATGATGTACTAGACTCTTTTGAGTGTTTTCATTTTTAGAATTATTTTGTATTAGCTCTTCTATTATGTTTTCGTTTGCCACTGAAAATCTACTAAATGCCCCCGCCATTGTTTTGTTTTTGCTGGCAACTTCTTGTTGAATTTTCCGCTGCTTTAAGGTCGTTTGTCATTGGCTGTCTCGCGTTTCATTGTTTTTCAACCAACCAGAATGCTTCGTCCCAAAAGAAATTTGCACTAAATTTCCTTTTTTCTGCACTAAATTTCTTTGAAACAGTACTGCTCTTAGCCAATCAGCATCGATAATTTTTTTCATGTATATTATTAGTATCTAAAAAGCATTACAGTCCAAAATTACAATTCTTTTCTGTGTGACTTGGACTTCTTTTCTCACTGACAGACGTTTGTTTACAAAACGAGCAAAGACAATGCGTAGACTTTGAATTCATTCAAAGTATTCAAAGACAAACTTACGGTCAAATTCACGTCCGTTAAACATGCTTGGCGTTTCAAATGTCCCTCGAAACTTGAAAAAATTACCATAAACTTGATTTATCAGTGTTTTTCTGCGAGCTTTTGTATAAAAGGGCTCAGTTGGACTTAAATTTCTATTCAGTAACTCCGAATCTGCAGCCGGCCGTGAATCCTCCTTCGTTTTTTGCAGCACAGCATGGCTTTATATTTTTCCCTATAGAGCTCTTCTTCTGCATGACATGCATCGATGACTTTTGTGGTAAGTTAATAAGTTAATCTACTTGAATTTTTACCGAATATAGATTAAAAATTGAACTGCCAAGACTAAAAATCCTTTGCTAAAAAGTGTTGAAAGGAGCCAGTTTGAAGAAAAATTTTCATCAGAAATGAAGTCGCTTCTGATTGGAGATATCGTTTTTCTCACACGTGAATAAAGTGACACGCGGCTTCTGATTGGACGTATCGTTTTTCTCACACGTGAAGAAAACGATACGCGCATCCTGATTGGCTGAGAGCAATGAACGAACGAAAATTTACTAAATGGAATTTTAGTGAGTAAAGCTCGATATGTATATAATAAAAACGCACTCTTACCGTCAGACCTCCCGTAAGGTAAAAAATAGCATTGTTCACAACATTGCACTATAGTTTCATTATGTGTTCCTCTTAATCATGTCTTAATTCAACACCTGCAGTATGGCGTATTTTCAAATTAAAACACAGGTCGAACTTCATGCATTACTTCATACCGAAAAGCTTGTAAGGTAGACTTGAGGAGCGCCATTAGGTAAGTACCTGTTTTGTTCGCACACAGAAAAATTGTAATATCCCAAAGCACGAATATCAGATTAATATATTCAAGTCTGAAGGAAGTATCAAACGAGAAGGGTTCGGCAACACCTGCAGTATGGCGTATTTTGAAATTAAAACACAGGTCGAACTTCATTACTTCATACCAAAAAGCTTGTAAGGTAGACTTGACGAGCCGTTAGGTAAGTGCCTGTTTGTTCGCGCACAGAAAAATTGTAATGATTCCAAAGCACGAATATATGATTAATATATTCAAGTCTGAAGGAGGGATCAAACCGGAGAACGACATGTACCAAACTACGGCGTAGACCGCTACATTGACAAAACCTCTAACCATTGCACTGTGAAGCCATTGTCAGGGTGCACACTAGATTTGAAAAGTCGGGGAGTTCTTCAAATTCTTTAAGTTCAGGGGTTTGTCAGGAATTTGAAAACACTCGGGGAATCAGTAGCGCCATGATTGTAAAAGGATGCATTATATTAACTGTGAGAAGCAACGCATTTAAATATTCTGCGGGGAAATTCATGTGTGTATTCTTTTCTTTACCAAGTTTGTTAGTAGTCCCCTTCATAGTTCTCTGCGCCATCTTGAAAGGTAGCCATGTCTTTGCATCGAAGCGGGACGAACAGTGAGCTTGCAATGATATATCACCTGTCAATAATTGTCCTAGGTGTTAAAAAAGGTATCTATCATTGCACACTCACCGTTCGTCTCACTCCGATGTAAAAGCACGGCTACCTTTCAAGATAGCGCAGAGAACTGTAAAGGGGACTGTTTAGGTTTTTTGTTTTTTGTTGATTAGGCTGATAAAAGTCAAATTTGAGTGTTAATCTAAAGTGCATGAAAATTTGTAGCAAAATGAGGTGTACGCCCCCTATTGGCTCATTTGCCATACAAGTTCGAATTCTTTACAATCAACCTGTGAAGTGTGAAAAACTGTGAAGGGGACTGTTTAGGTTGTTTGTAGTTGATTAGGCTGATAAAAGTCAAATTTGAGTGACAGTTTTAAACGGCCATTTTATCTTGTTAGATCAGTTTCTAACTATAGTAACAATATATAAAATTTAAATGTTAATCCAAAGCCAAAATTTGAATTAAAACTTGCAAGAAGGTCTAGTTTTTTTTTGACACTTTTGTCTTAGCTATACTTATACAAGTTAACTTCGGACAAAGCAATCTTATTCATTAGAGGACTGAATCGGGTAGACATCTCAGCACGCAAGCAGCTAAATCGGTCTATTACACATAATTAACACTGATGGTCTAGTTTTGAAGTTATGTTATTGTTGAATTTAAGAATTTTCTGGAAAAAAAGTCGCGTCGTTCATAACTTATGTATGGTTCGAGCGTTTCTATTGTTCTTTAAGTGATCGAAAATTTTGAAATTACTACCATTACAAAAGATGGAAAAAAGTATTCCATATTTAAGCGAAAACCCTTGTCATATGAAATTTGGTCCAATTTTCTCATCCACACGAACAAAAAATATTTGTCAAATATTATATTTGTCAAAGAAAATTTGCTTGAATGGAAGGGCCTTCTATACTACTTGAATGTATGGAGCGGTTTAACTTGTTTGTTTGACTTGAATGTTTTCCCAATAATACGTGACTGAAACTTTTTTAAGGCCCAAGACAATCTAATAATTTAGGCGTTATTGGAATAAGCAGAGTACAGACAATAAATTAAACCAGGGTAAGACGAAAATTAAACTGCATCCGGGTACTAAAAATAGCACAGATGGGAATCATCACGGCGCGTGCCCCATTGACAAGTTTCCCTCCTATTTATGCTCTCTTGGTATTAGCAGTTAGCAATATAGTTATAAATAGTGTATAAAAATTAAATACAAAGAAATGAATTTAAATTTTGAAAGTTTAGGTACAACAGAATTTTTGGTCAGTACAAGCTATCTATAATAACACTCAGTTGGTTAACCGAGATAGATATAGCTGTAAATATAAATGAATTGAAATATTTTTGCGAGCCTTTATCGAAGCCTTTAGGATTTTGAGGAATCGTGAAGATGGAATTTTGTCCTTGAAAGGAGTTGATATCGAACAGATTCATGAAAAGTTATGCTATACTGACCTACTCCGATGAGGTTCATGCTATGGTACTGGGATCATGCTGGGTTCAAGGTCCACAACGTTCCAACTGTAGTATTTGATAGAAGCAGGAAGTGAATTTTAGATTCAGATTTGCATGAAACTCAGATTAAGACTCGGTTCGCGTTTACGTACCCGAGTAATTAGCACGTTCTTGCTCGAAAGAAATACAAACATTTGAAATTAAATCATATTGAGGCTTTTCACGTGACGTCACAGTGGTGACAAGTTTTTGTCGACTTCAGTGTCTTATCAAAAAGCTGAGATTGAAACGTTATAGCATCGTTTTCGCCATCTATATGGCTTACATAATGACGACAGATTCTTGTTATGCAGATGGCTGCGTAAATTGGACAGCTCTATCAGTATGGTTACAAGCTACTTTTTATCGAATTTCCGCGGATATAGTTTGTCGAGGGAAATAGCTGGCTGTTACCATATAACTGATCTATATTTTTTCTAAAACCAGGGCTCTGCAATTCCAGTCTAAGAGCAAATTCTCTTCCGTGACTCCAATTAAAGCATCCGTCAGTAATGTGGCTCAAGACGTTTGTTGTCCTAGCCATTGTGGCAGCGAGTGTCTGCACCAATGTCATCGTCTTGGACGATATGTTGGCATTGAGCTCAATACTCCATCGTGACCATGGTTATGCCTTGATTGGGCACGTGATCAAGACTCTGAATGTGTTCATTGCAGACTGTTTGTCAGCTTGTCAAGAAACATTGAGTTGTTTTTCATTCAATTACATTGACTTTCACAATGGTACGTTTCTGTGTGAATTAAATCGCTCCAACAAGAACCAAAGCCGTGGGTCGTACATACGTAAAGAAGGTTATGAATATGCTGAGCCAACGGTGAGTTCTTCAAGTTGTCATCTTACGAGATATGCAGTGAATTAACTGTTTCATAGACGTAAACGCCTGGAAAAAGCACATGCAAGTCTTGGCTACGCAACTTACCCGAAAATAAGTATGGGTAGATATATTTCTAAACCGCACGAATCCAAACCACACGACAAATCACCTTAACCTTGTGTCATCTTTCAAAGAACGTAAAGTGGTTAAAACCAAAGCCAAAAAGTGAATAAATTGTTCATCTGCCCATGCTCCTTTTTGGTCCTAGTTGCATGGGCTTGAGGTCTCTCGTCCGACATTATTTTAAAAAATTGGTGTATGGCTAACATAAAAATCGCTTCAATTATATTGGTCATTCGAATTCCTTTATAGATTTCGCAGCAATGTGACGACAATACATGTGTTAAGAAAGAAGGTGAGTAAGGTTTATTGTGATTCTGTATGTTGCATCGTGAATACACCATGTTCGTATTCTCAGCATTGAACTGGAACTAGCTTGCATCAAAGGCTAATATGGAGGAACATCATTCAAAATATTTGCATTAGAAAAGATTCCCCCGCATGAGCGGCCTCTATTGCAAAGTTCCAGTTCAATACTGAGAATACAAATATGACCTATTCCGTATATGTTTGCTGGTTGTTGAGTGTAAACCTAATGCACCTTTTACATATTGTATTATCGTCTAGCTCTACCAGACAGCTGGTACAAGTTCAACGAGTCAGTATTCAAACTCATTCTCGAAAAGAAGACATGGAACGACGCACGAACCCATTGTCAGTCACTTGGTGGTGACCTGGTTTCCATCGGTTCAAAGACTGAGGAACAATTCATAAAAGAAGTTGTAATGTTTCCATTTCGTAAGTAACACACTTACCAGATTGGAACCTTTAAAGTCCTTGTAACATGTATTGTTTTACAATTTAGAACAAAAGTTTAAGATGTAGAAAAAATATTTTCGCAAGTCTGAAACGCAAATGATGACGCTACGTAATTTTTTCCCCCGCCGAAAGACGTCGAAAAACGTATATTTGGGCTTCCCTTTGAAAACTTTTCGAGGCTGATCACTGTGGATTAAGCCGAGCTTTTCTGTGACGTTAAACACGGGACTCATCAACCACGACATTGCCGTAAAAGTATACATGTTGTCACAAAAGATCGAAGTTTTTTTGGGTTTTTCTCTTGTTTTCGTTATTACTTGCCATTAATTTTTTGAGATTTTCCTACCACAACCAACAAAACAACTTATAATCCTTCAGCATCAAACAAGCGTCGGTCCCGTGTTTGATGTCACGGCATTCCTCGTCCCAGGCTCCTCTGATACTCGGAAATTTGAATGTGCTTTTAGCTTTTTGTGCCAAAAACAGTATGATAGCGTAAAAATATCGAACCCAAATTTTCGAAAAAAGTAATTTGGTATCTTAAACTTTTATTCTAAATTGTAAAAAATTACATGTTACAAGGACTTTAATACGCTTTGTCCGATCATATCGGTTTTTGTTATGGGCAAGAGATTATTTATTATTAGCAGAACTACCCAGAGTCAATCAATGATATAGTTAGTTAGGGGTTTCCGTTGCTGTGAGTTATTTATTGAGAAATACAGGTACAGATTGCAAAATGAACGAGAAAGTGCGTAACGGATAAACCAGGTATACCCTGAGATATCGAATGCCACACCTTATTATTAAAGTAACTATAACCGCACGAACTAGGCAATACTCTCTATTGTTCTGAGGCAATTTCACCTAAACCAGATAAGAATGTCTTGTTTTCAGACTGGTAATGTATCAACCAACTTTAAACAACATGCGCAATGCAAATTAAAACTCTGTTTTGAAAGAAAGTTTCTTTTGTGCTAAAACGTATTGTCCAATCATAGCTGTGCAAAACAATAACCAAGCTATAGATGCTTCCAATAGACCACTTTCGATATATTAGTTGAGTGATCATGTACAAAGTAGTCCAAAATGAGGCTTTGGTCTAACAATTGAGAATAACTTAAAATTAGCATTTTTGGACATCATTGAAATAACCCTTGAAGATACGATTTCGGCTACATGAAGTATGGGTACCACTTTCTTTTGAATATATCCTTATCCAGTTGATATTTATTAGATAACAGTATCGTTTTATTAAGCATTGGATAAGGATTTATTCATCTAAAATTATAGATGGAAAAAATGTTCGATTTCCATAGTATGTAAAAATCGTGTAAAAATGTAAAGATACCGTAAATTTCAATTGACATGATTGTTCCCCATTTACAGGGTTTAATTTACATTTACATTTTACATACTATGGAAATTGGTAGATAAAAAAAAAACATCATGTTAAAATCATGTCAATTAGCATTTACATGGATTCAGTGAACCTGTAAATGTATTACAGATGATGCCACAAGAACAGAAATAGTGTAAAAATCATGTAAAAGAAAAGCATGTAAATTTACTGTAAAAATCATGCAAATTTAGATGTAAAACCATGTAAAACACCATGTAATATTCAATTTACAAAGTTTTAACATTTACAAGAATTTTACAGGGTTTTGTTGATCAAATTTACATGATCTTTTACATTGTTTTTACACGATTTTTCCATTATCTTTGTGAGATCTCGTTTTTTTACAGGATTTTTACAGGATCATCGCACAGAATCCTATTGTCTTTCGGGACATCCATTGTTACGGCGGGCTGAGAGACTTTTGTAAATTTGCATAAATTATGATGAGATCCTTTCTGAGTCTACTTTAAGAGTTTTATCAACCAAAATTCACCAGAAACATTAAAAACTTGACTTAGGATTGAAATTGACTGACAAAAACATTATTTTAGACAAAGAACTCTGTAAATGGTAACACTGCTAATCTTTGTTTACACCAGTCAGAATTACAGTAAAGTTTTTACCAAATCTAGTCTTAAAAGTCATAATCTTCTCCATAAAGTGATTCTCTTAAAGTGTATTTACTTTAATTCTGAATATGATTACCATTTCTGTTCTACTACACGAACAAGTATTTTATTTGAGTATCTATCAAACTAGCGAGTGTCCATAGCTACGAAGTAAACAAAGCAAGTGTTTTTGATAATTTGGCTGAATCAGGCTTTCAAGCTGCCTTCTGATCAATAAATCTCTCTCCACTTACTCTCCACTTATTCTTTATTGTTTTTTAAACTCTGATTTAATGTTAAATATGAATCTAACACTAAAGAATAATAGTAATGTGATGAATTGTCGAGGCACCCAGTCGAGTCCTTAACAACCGCTTAACCATTTAGCGGAGTTTTGGTGTTTCCTTACAGAAGACAAAACAAACATAATGAGAACCCTACGAAGGTAGATATCTTTTCCATTAGTCGCCAGAATTTAGCTGCGTTTTTGAAATACATTAGGTTGTAAATTCATTCGAGAGCACTGAACGATATGCAATTGAGCAATGAATGGCGACTAAAAAACGGGACTAAATAACTCAAAAAAGATATTAAAAAAGTTTTGCCAATCATCAAACTTAAGGTGCAAAATGATTGTTATATATGTATCTTTGTTTTGCAACTTCAGCCTAACTGAAAAATTGACGTATTGATCAGTAAATAAAGTATTTTTTTCGAGCTCCATACAAAAATAACCGTAAAATAGCTTGTTTTGCCGGTGAAAAAGATATTAAAAAAATTTAAGTGTCGTCGTGTTACATTGATATCAATTGTTAGTTTATTATATTGACTTTCATTTGCACCTTCAGCCTGTGTTGGAAGTGATACGGAAGGCAATAAAAACACTACTTTTGATAGCCCACTGACGCCAATTTGGCCGAATTTCTTTGTATAAAATCACATCATTCAAGAGTCACACTCAGATGAACATGGTTTGAATCTAGCGCCAAAACAATAGAGAAAGTCCTGGATGTGTCCCTGAATTCTGTGAGATGTTCTACAGGATTTTTACAGGATCTTCCTGATCCTGTAAAAAAACTCAAAAATCACAAAACCCTGTAAATGGGGAACAATCATGTTAAGTGAAATTTACAGTATCTTTACATGATTTTTACACGATTTTTACATACTATGGAAATTGATCACTTTTTTCAGTTTTAAAACTAGGGCCCATGTGCAGTATTATTTCTTTTGTTTGTAGCTTGATCTGGTGTCGTGGTACGAAATGGATGGTTTCCGATGGCCCTACTTTGAGGTACAAATCTCGATTCCCTATGGCGATCAATAGGCTCTTTGCAGCACGTGGGAATGCGGCCCAATTTGGAAAACAAAATGAAAAGAATTTCAATGTCTTGAGAGCTGGAAACTTATTGTTTTGCCCCTCCAATGAGCTGCATTCCGACGTGCTGCAAGGGGCCTATTATCGACTACTACTGACAGCGCCTTTAATTTCCAAAAATGACTTAGCTTAGTTTTACGGGTTTCTGAGAAATAGAGATATACTCGACGCATTCTTGAGATCCATCAGTCCTCTTTCCGGCCAGTTTATTATGGAGGACAACACAATATAAACTCTTTGCTAAAAGGAAAAAAATCTAAATAGCCATATGGGCACAGGCTCCAATAATACATCATGAATTTTCCTGATAACTATTTACTTTTTTTACTCTTTGGCGCATGCGTTCGTGCACGGATTCTTTGCGAGCTCAAATTGTGGATCTCAACGGGGTGGTGGCTTTTACGGCTAACGGTTAGACCTAATTGCATATGAAGTATAAATTCTTAATTACAACTATAAAGCCACATAAACATAAATACATTTCACATCTAGCTTGCCTCGAGCCAATACACCAAAGAACTTTATTTGGTTATGTTGAACTCAATCAAGACCAATACCGAAAAGTGAGGGAAGTTTTACATCTACCTAAAATTATTTTCGGTGGATTGAGGTCTTTCGTCGACCGACAACCCATTTTCAAATTGATATGTACAAGTATATATAACGGCGTGTGAATGTTTCTGCTGCATGAGTAACGTAAAAACAAACCTATTGTTATAAGGAATACTGAAATCTGGACCAAACCATACAGTCGCTCTCCTCTAAAACATGCGCTAACACCAATGTTTCTAATATTGTAGTTTACAAAAAGGTGCAGCAATAGTAGACATCGATGGCACCAAGGCTGTGTACTTTGATGGAGTAGATGACTACGCAACTATACCAAGCTTTGATATTCGTACCACTGACTTTACCATTGCTATTTGGATCAAATCTGATGGGAAGTTTGGTTCTGTTTACAGTATTCTAAATGATGTCAAGGGCTTAGTAAAACAATATTCCATGTTTTTCTATTATGGATCATTTACTTTTAAAACATTTGGTGACAGTGAAACTAAATTGTTTGCAGTTGGCAGTTCAGCAAGGTATGATGCCCGAGATTCATTTTATAATACTAAATACCGGCCACAATAACTTTTAATGGTGTGTTTTTAAAAACGTGTGAGACATTTGGCTACTATTGGAAAAAATAATGAAAAATCGTTTAAACTAAGATTTTCTGGAGCGAAATTTAATGCTAATCCCAAAACGAAAGGAAAAAAGGGGTGTCCCGCGCTCGTTTTCGAGATAATTAGCA